>VZRE01012788.1:0-10683 GCA_013396775.1 Cephalopterus ornatus | reverse complement strand
TCCCTTCCCTTCCCTTCCCCTCCCTTCCCGGCGGGGTTCTCTCTGCCGGGGGGATCCTGTTCCAGGCTGTTCCCCGCAGACCCCCCTCGGGAGCCGCTGCTGCGGGCGTTCCTGGAGGCGGAGCGGGGCCGCCTGGCCGTGCTGGAGTGCTCGGTGGGCAGCAACCCCCCTGCCCGGCTGGCGCTGCTGCGGGGGCCGGAGCTGGTGGCCACCGGCGCGGGCGGGAGCAGCCCCCGGGTCCGTGTCAGGGCTGCCCCCAACTCCCTCCGCGTGGAGATCCGCGAGGTGACACCGGCGGACGACGGGACCTACCGCTGCTCGGCCACCAACGGGCACGGCACCGCCGAGACACGGCTGTGCCTGCGCGTGCAGGGTGAGCTCCGGCACCGGGGCACGGCCACGGGAACGGCCACGTGGGAACCGTGTCTGCACTCACACCCAGGGCCACCAGATTCCACACAGTGCCGTCACATCCAACCCAGTGCCACCAAATCCCACTCACTGCCATCAGATCCCACCCAGTGCCACCAGATCTCACCCAGAGCCATCACATTCCACCCAGTGCCACCAGATCCCACCCAGAGCCATCACATCCCACCCAGGCTCCGGCTGCTGCTCCGGAGGTCTGGGGCATCCCCCTCCCTTATTCCAACACCTCAGCCGCAGGGACTGGGAGACACACAGAGGGGGACAGGGAGCCCCAGTGCCACCCCAGAGCTGTGCCAGCTGCCAGGACAGAGCAGGAGCATCCCACCCCTCAGGGGGTTATGGAAGTGATGAGGGGACACCTGGAGGTGTCGAGGGGACAGTGGCAGTGCCAGCTTTGCCCCGATCTCTCTGAGCTGGCCCTGCTGTGTGTGTCCCTGCCTCAGCTGCCCGAGTCCTGGTGTCACCATCCTCGGAGGTGCTGGAAGGAGACAACGTGTCCCTGACGTGCCAGGTGCCCGGAGAGCCGCCGGGTGACACCATCTTCTCCTGGTACAAGGACAGCGAGCGGCTCCAGGAGAGCCCCGGCAGTGTCCTGGAGCTGCCCCATGTCACCAGCGCTGCCACCGGCTCCTACCACTGCCGGGCCCGCGGCCCCACGGGGACCAGCGCGTCCCCCGCTGTCACCCTGCGCGTGTCCTGTGAGTGGGACACCCCGGGGAGCCAGGAGGGGAAACGGGAGGAAGGGAGGCATAGGGCCAGTGGGATGGGACGGGGTGGGGTGGTGCAAGGGGATAGTGCTGGAGATGAGTGCCGGGGTGGGAAGGGGATGGTGGGATGGTGCCGGTGGGATGGTGCCAGGGGTAGAGTGGTGCTGATGGGATGGTGCTGGGATGGGATGGTTTGGTTCCAGTGGGATGGTGCTGGAGATGGGTTCATGCTTGTGGGATGATGCTGGGATGGTGCCAGTGGGATGGTTCCAGGGTGGGGTGGGACTGGGATGGCATGGTGCCTATGGGATGGTGCTGAGATGGGATAGTGCCAGAGTGGGATGGCACTGGGATGGGATGGTGCCGCTGGGATGGCACTGGGATGGATGCCGGCCCCGAGCTGGGGCCTGGGGCTCTCTGGGTACAGCCCCGGGGTCTGCTCACCCTCCGTGTCCCCCCGGCCCGGGCAGACCCCCCGCGGGTGCCGGTGCTGAGCACCTTCCTAGAGCCCCCGCCAGGGCAGGTTGGGGTCCTGCAGTGCTCCGTAGACAGTGTCCCCCAGGCACAGCTGGCCCTCTTCAAGGATGGGGCTCTGGTGGCCTCCACGGCGCTGCCACAGCCCGACCCCAGCCCACGGCTCAGTGTCACCTCGGTCCCCAACGCCCTGCGGGTGCAGTTCCACCCTGTGCTGCTGCAGGACGAGGGCCGGTACCTCTGTGTGGCCACCAACGCCCACGGCAACGCCAGCGCCACCGGGAACTTCACGGGGGGCAGTGAGTGAGGGCTGGGAATGGGGGTGCCATGGGAAGGGGATGGAGAGCTGCAGGCAGGGGGGAGAACGGTGGAACTAGGGGGTTTTGGTGCAGAGGTGAAGGCAGGCACTGCTGGAGGATGGTCATGGGGAAGGGAGGGCAGAGAGGAGCTGGAATAGGGGAGACAGGATGGAAACAGAAGAAAAGGGGGAAAATCCATCTTTATGGGCATAGAGTGGTGTGCTGGAGGTGTTCCCAGAGAGCTGCATGTGTGCCCCACACCTGACAAAGGAGACACAGCTCCTCCCGGGGCTGATGCCAAGGGCTGGCTCTGCCCTGTCCATTCACGACACCATCCTGGCTGTGATCACACAGCCGGCATCACCCAGGGGTCATGGACTCAGACAGCTCTGGGTTGGGAGGCACCGTAAAGCCCATCTGTTCCACCCCCTGCCATGGGCAGGGACACCTCCCACCAGCTCAGGTTGCTCCAAACCCCGTCCAACCTGCCCTTGGACACTTCCAGGGACGGAGCATCCTTACCAAGATCCGCGGGAGCGCCTTGGGAGCGGTGCCAGCTGCGCTCGCCGCGGTGGCTGTTCCCACCTTTGACTGTCCTGTCACTCTCTGAGCTTTCCTGTCTGGAAACGGGGGCCTGTCAGCACCACCTCCCTTCCCTTGCAGCTGTCAGGGTGCGGATCCTGCCGGCCCCGGAGGTGCGGGAAGGTGGCAGTGTCACCCTCACCTGCGCGGTGGCGGGCGGGGCCGAGGAGGTGCTGAGCTACTCCTGGTACAGGGGCGGGGTGTGGCTGCGCAGCGGCCCGTCCCCAGCCCTCGCCCTGCCCCGGCTCTCTGCCTCCGACGCCGGCTCCTACCACTGCTCCATCCGGACCCCCGCCCGCAACCGCAGCGCCGCCCCCGCCCCCCTCCGCGTCCTCTGTGAGTGCCCCGGGCTGGGGGGGCTCCGTGTCGCGGGGGCACGTCCAGGGCAGGGACCTCGGGGTGTCACCCGCCCCTTGTCGGGCCCCTTGGCTGGGGAGACGGGGCACAGCAAGGCCTGGCTTAGTTTTGAGTTTTAGCTTAGTTTTCCATGAAAATTAGTCTTTGTCCCAGGGTGCAACCAAGCCGAGCTTTACACCCCAGTCCTGCTCATCAGACCCAGCCTGAGACCCCCACACCACCCGCAGAACATTTCAGTGAAGCTTCTCCGAGTGTCCTTGTGCTTCCTACCAGACTGCAGCAGGAAAATATTGGGCTTTCAGGAACTAGAACAGGATTTGGGATTATTTTCTTTTTTTTTTTTTAGCCCTGATTTGGAAAATGAAACCCAGGTTTTGTTTAAAAAAAAAGACAGGGGAAAAAAATGTAGTTGTAAGTGAGAATGTAAGACTTTTTTTCTCCTTTTTATGAGAAAAAGATGGTGTTGACTCATAAATCTGCAAGAGGAGGGTCGGGGACAGCTCCAGCTCCTCTGGGAATGGCCTCCAGAGCCTGGGACCCCAGGGTCTTCCCTCCCTCCTCCTGGTTTGGGATGGGGAATGTCGGGTGGAGCCACCGACCTGATCAGAGCATCCCAAGCTGGGGATGCTCCAAGAGGAATGGGCTGGAGCAGCAGGAGCAGCTGAGGGAGCTGAGGGGGGCTCAGCCTGGAGAAAAGGAGGCTCAGGGGGGACCTTCTGGCTCTGCAAGTCCCTGACAGGAGGGGGGAGCCGGGAGGGGTCGGGCTCTGCTCCCAGGGAACAAGGGACAGGAGGAGAGGGAACGGCCTCCAGCTGTGCCAGGGGAGGTTTAGCTGCATATTGGGAAAATTGCCCCTTGGAAAGGGCTGTCCAGCCCTGGCACAGCTGCCCAGGGCAGGGGACAGTCCCCATCCCTGGGGGGATTGAACAGCCCTGTGGATGTGGCACTTGGGGACATGGTCGGTGGTGGCCTGGGCAACGGTGGGGGAACCCGGTGGGTTCAGAGCGCTTTTCCAACTCAAACAATTCCATAATTATCCTATGGTCCATCTCTTCTCCCCCCGTTTCCACCCCACAGACCCCCCCAGGAACCTGCAGGTGAAATCCTTTGTGGAGAGCAGCGAGGGCACAGCAATCATCCTGCTCTGCTCCGTGGACAGCAACCCCCTGTCGCAGCTCACCCTGCTCAGGGAGGGGCAGCCGGTGGCCTCTAGCCCCCTCCGGGGAGGGGACCCCCCCCGGCAGAGCGGCCACGTGTCCCCCTCTCCCAACACGCTGAGGATGGAGCTCCGGGAAGCGTCCGAGGAGGACGAGGGCGAGTACGAGTGCCAGGCACAGAGCCCCCTCGGCAGTGCCAACGTGTCCCTGACCCTCCGGCTGCAAGGTGAGTCCTGAGGAGGAGAGAAAGGGGCTGGGGACCCCTGCAGTGGGTTGGGTGGGCGTCAAGGGGAGAGGGAAAGGGGATGGGATGGTTGAGGCGGGCATCCAGCCGTCGGGGAGACCTGAGATCAGGGGGGTCCAGAGTGGTGCAGGGCTGGTGGAAGGACAGGGGGGTCCTTCCGCCCATCCCTGGGGGGATTGAACAGCCCACACTGAGCGTCCCACCCAGGGCACCCACCCTGAGCGCCCACCCTGTTCCCCCACCCCTCTGGACTGGGGACGGGGCTTTGGAGTGAAAACGTGCTGCTGGTCATGGCCAACTCCTCCCCCCGCAGCCGTCAGGGTGGTCGTGCGACCCTCCGCCGAGGTGCCGGAGGGGACGGAGGTGACACTGACGTGCCAGGACCCCCACGCCCCCCCCGGGACCCTGTACGCGTGGTTCAGGAACGAGCGCTGGGTGGCGGAGGGACTCGGTGCCTCCCTCGGGCTCCGCGGCCGCCGCTCCGACGCGGGACTTTACTCCTGCCAGGCGGGCAGGGGGCACCGGGCCCCCCCCGCCGCCCTCAGGGTGCTCTGTGAGTGAGGGGTGGCCGCTTTCGGGGGTGGGGGGGGCACCGCGGGTCCTGCCAGCGCACGGGACCCCCGCAGGGGTGCCGCTGGCCGGTCTATGTCGCCACCTGGTGACATCCCGCGACACGCCGCGACAGCCCAGCCCCTCCCTCGGGGAGCGGGGGGGCCCCGGTGCTGCCGGGCATCGCGTCCCCTCCCCTGTTGCCTGTCACCCCCCAGCCCCGGCTGGCTGGTCCCGTGCCACCAGCGCGGTAAGGGGGGGACACGCGCTGTCCTTGCCGCTGCAGATGCCCCCCAGGAGCCCACCTTCATCTCCCTGGTGGACCCGCACGGGGGGCGACAGGCCGTCCTGCTCTGCTCGGTCGACAGCTTCCCCCCCTCGGACATCGCCGTGAGCCGGGGGCCCGGGCAGCCCCCTCTGGCCTCCACCCGCGGCCCTTCCGACCCCCGCTTCGATGTCCAGGCCACCCCCAACTCGCTGCGGGTGGCGCTGGGGGCTCTGGCGCTGCGGGACACGGGGCTTTACGTGTGCTCGGCCAACAACAGCCGCGGCACCGCAGCCGCGGCCCTGCGGCTCCACGGGGCAGGTGAGGGGGCCTCGAGCCCCTGGGGATGTCCCGGCCGTGCCCCGGTGGGAACGGAGCTCTCGGGAGCCCTCGGGGGGGATTTGGGGGTGGTGTCCTGGGCATTCCTTGAGTCCGCAGCCTCCCTTCTGCCCCGCAGGGGTTACGGTCACCGTGGAGCCGTCACCAGAAGTGCCCGAGGGCAGCAGAGCCACCATGACCTGCTCGGTGCCCCCTTGGTGGGGGGAAGGTGCCAACTACACGTGGCACAGGGACGGGCGGTGGCTGCGGGAGGGACCGTCCCCCTCCCTCGTCCTGCCCCGCGTCTCCAGCGCCGACTCCGGCTCCTACGGCTGCCAGGCCAGCGGGGCCTGGGGCACGGCCAGCTCTGCCCCCCTCGGCTTCAGCGTCCTCTGTGAGTGCCCTCAGCCCTGCCAACGGCAGCGCGGAGCCCCCCACACACTGGGTGCCCCCAGCCAGTCCAGTGTCACACGTGTCCCCTCCACATGGGCGAGGGACCGTCCTCCTCTTCCTCCTCCTCTTCCTGCCCTTCTCCTCTCCCTTTGGATCCGGGGAAGGTTTTTTTCAAGGATTGGCCCCTCTAAAGTCAGATCTGGAGCTGAGATTGGTGGATTCTCCAGCTGGGGGGGTGAGAAGGGCTGGAGAGCACGGGAAGCCACCAGCCCCGGGATGGGTGGGATGGGGATGATTCAGGCTGGAGGGGAGATGTGTTTAGCAGCCTTTGGTGCCTGTCCAGGACAGCATGGGGGTTCGCATGCCATGACACCGCTCTCTGCCCCGCCAGACCCGCCCCGGGATGTGTCCGTCAGCACCTTCCTGGAGAACCACAGCGGGCGGGCGGGCATCGTGCTGTGCAGGGCCGACAGCCACCCGCCCTCCTCCCTGGCCCTGCTCCACCAGGGCCGGCTCCTGGCCTCCAGCCTGGCCCCCCCCACCATCCCAGGGGTCCGTGTGGCCCCCTCCCTGAACGCCCTGCGGGTGGAGTTGGGGACGCTGGGCCCGGGGGCCGCCGGGCACTACCTCTGCATGGCCACCAACGCCCTGGGCAACGCCACGGCCAGCGCCCACTTCGACGTGAACAGTGAGTGGGAGGGTCCCCCGAGGGCTGGGGGTTCTGGCTTCTGGGTAAGGGCCAAAAAAAGGGCTCGTGGGAGCAGCTAACGGAGCTGGGTGCTGAGGATGGTCCAAAATGAGGGAGGAGGAGTCGGCTTGGGGTCAGCAAACAGCGGAACGTGGGGGTGCTGCTTGTGGCTGTGCTGGGGACACCCCCTGTGCCCAGGGGACACTGCCCCTCCTGGGGTGGCACCCAGCGGTGTGCCAGCCTGCCCAACCCTCAGGGCAGGGGACAGTGAGGTGTGCAGGGACAGCCAGGAGCAGCGGCTGGTCCCAGTGGGGTCCCAGTGGGGTCCCAGCATGGAGCCTGTGACCCACCCCATGTGTCCTTACTCCAAAGACTGGCTGTCCCCACCCCTGGGGATCTGGCAGTGGCACCAAGCCCCCCACTGCATTTGGCTGTCCCAAACACCACCCCCGGGTCCCCTTCACCCCTCGGGGGACACCCCAAGGTCTGGGGGGGGTCCAGCTTGCACTGACCCCCTGCTGTGGGGATGTGCCCACAGCCCTCACCCACCTGCAGACCTTCACCATCCTGGCTGGGCTGCTCCTGGCCCTCGTCTGTGTGGCCACCCTGGGCCTCCTGGCTGTGAAGATGTGGCCCAGGTAAGGTCCTGGCTGGGGCAGAATGGGGGACAGGGAACCAAGAGTGGGACACGAACCCTGGAGTGGGGGGGACAGGGAACCAAGGGGGACACAGGAACCCTGGCATCAGAACAGGGCCCCCAGTGTTGGAGCAGGTACCCCTGGGTGGGAGGACAGGAACCCCGGGCTGGCACAGGGATGCTGGGGTCAGGGGACAGAGACCCTGGCATCAGCACAGGGACCCCAATGTCAGGGCAGGTACCCCGGGGTGAGGGGAGAGGTACCCTGGGATGAGGGGACAGGGACCCTCGGGGGCAGCAGGGCTGGCAGCTCCCTGTCCTCCCCCCCAGGATCAGGAGGTGTTGGGGCTGGTCGGGTGCCGAGGACACCTTGGAGCTGAGGAGCAAACAGGAGCCAGCACAGGTACGGAGGGGCCAGGTCTGAGGACTCCCCTGCTCCTCGAGCTCCTGGGGGATTCTCCAGTGCAGGGAAGGGAATGTGGGTCTGGGATCTGACCCAGCCAGGCTGCTCCAGGTGCCACCACAGCCTTGGCTGTCACTGCTGGAGCCAGGGAAGGGGCGGGAGGGGCAGAGCCTTGTGAGGACCCAAAATATCCCTCCCAGGCTTGTCCCAGAGGGGCTTCACAGCACAGGCGGGTGCCAACCCCTCTGGGGGTGCTCTGGGTACTCCCCTGGCCCTGCCATGGACGAGGTGGCCCAGCCAGTCCCAACCTTTCCCAGGTGGATGGAGTGTCTTAACCTGGTGGCTCTTGGACCCAGGAGCATCTGTGGCAGCTGGGGCTGGAATTTCATGGTCTTGACCTGGCTGGATCCAGGCAGTCCCCTGGGCCCCCAGCCCCATTCCAGCCCCATTCCAGCCCCTGCCAGCCCCACCGTGCCCCTCATCCCTCCCTGATGGGTGTTGTTCTCACGTCGGGCACGATTTGGCCTCACCACGTCACGTGCCAGGCTGCGCAAGCTGTGACTGCTCAGAGCTGTGGAATCCTGCAAAAATAATAAAACCAAATCTCCCAGTGCTGGTACAAGCCTGAGGACATCCTTTCCACGGTCATTGTTCTGTCCCCACAGCAAAGCCACCAGCCGGGGTGCTGCCCACCCAGGGCAGGTGGGGGACATGCTCCTCAGAGACAGCCCAGGGTCACAGCACCCCTTTCCCTGGCATCCCTCCTGGGGGCCCGTCGGAGAGGAGGGCAGAGGTGTCCCCAGGCCACAAGTGTCGCCTCGGTGCCCGGGAAGGGGCGGGGGACAGGAGGAGCCGGTCCTGTCAGCCCCGTGCTGCCCCAGGGGGGCCGGGCCGGGGGCTCCTCTTGCCGGATCGCAGCCCCCCGGGGCAGGTGCTGGGCCGTGTCCCCTCCCGGCCCGCGGCCATTAGAGGTCACTCTGCGGCCACCTCACCACCGGACACGGCCTCGGACGAGGGTCTGCAGCCGGACGGGGCTTCCCGAGTGTGGAGTTGGAGCTTCCCGAGCACGGCTGGCGGGGCTCAGGGCTGAGGGGGGGCCGGGGCTGAGGGGCTTGATGCTCACGTGGATGCTTAATCCCCTCTTATCCACCTGCTCTGACACTCCTGTTTGTGTACCAAAGCAGGATGCTGCTGTTCCCGTGGGTTGTCCCCAGCTCTGTGACCATCCTTGCCCCCATTCCTGTCCCTGTCCCCATTTTCTGTCCTCATCTCCATCCCCGTGTCCCCATTGCCGTTCCTATCCCTGTTCCCATCCCAATCTCCATTCCAGACTCCAGCCCCATACCCTTCCCAACCCCATCTTCATACCCATCCGCATCCCCATTCCCATTCCCAATCCTGTCCCTCATCCACAGGCAGCGTGGCAGGCGGGCCGGTGGCGGGGTGGTGACAGGGTGACACGCAGGGTGGCAAGGTGTCAGCAGGATGGTAGCAGGATGGTGGCAGGGTGGTGGCAAGGTCGTGTGCAGGGTGACAGGCAGGGTGGTGGCACGGAGGTGGCAGGGTGACACCAGCCCTCCCCCCATTCCTCCTCGCCGAGATCCCCCCGAGCGTGCGGGGCACGGAGGTCAAACCTCGTCACCTGCTGCTCCGGCTGAGCCCGGCTGGAGCCGGCCCGACCTGGCAGGTCCCTCCCTGAGGCTGGAAATCACCTTTCCAAGGTACCTCGGTGGCAGAGCCTTCACCCCCCGTGCCACGACCCCGCGTCCTCCTGCGCCACCTGCGCCTCCCCGGAGCCGCCGGGCTCGGCGCGGGGACCCCGCACACGCCGCCGCTCCCTCCCGCAGCTCACGCGTTCCAGCCCGCAGCTGCAGCTGCCGCCCCTGCCCGCCCTGCCGCGGGGTCAGGGCAGATGTTGCCGGCTGGCACACACACGTGGGCCCCTGTGAGCCGTGCTGGGCCGGGCCAGCCCCCCATCCCAGCTCTTCCCAGCGGAGCAACTGGTGCAGCCTGGTCCTGGGGGGCACAGGGAAGGGCGTGTGGGGACGGTCCCACCAGTTACAGGGCCTGCATCCAACTTGGATGGATCCACGAGCAGGATGGAGAGAGGCCGGGATGGGGCAGAGCCGAGGGGTTGTTCCCGCGATCCTAAAGCTCTGCCGATGCCCTCGGAGGGGCTGGGAGAGGTGGGGAGCAGCGAGGGGCAGCGCTCGGGGTGCCCGGATGCCTTAATCCACCCCGGGGCTGCAGGAACGCCCCTGCGCCGGGCGCGGGCGCGGAGCCAGCGATTACCTCCGGGCCCTCTGAGCTCCTTCTCCTCCTTCCCTTCTGGAGCAACACACATTAAGCCAAATCCTCCCGTCACATGGTTTAAAGGCAGAGCGAGGGAATAAGGGCAGGTCAGGAGGTGAACTGGAGGCCACGGATTTGCCACCGGGCAGAGGACCGGGCAGAAACGTGCTCGGCATTTCCCCGTGGATTGAGGGAGTGCGCGCCGTGATTCGCTGTTCCCGTAATCCCGGGGCCGGCAGCGCGCCCGGCGCTGGCACCGGGACTGAGCGCAGGGCACGGGCGGGGCCGGGCTCGCTGCCCTCGCTCCACGCGGGCACAGCGGGGCTGGCAGCTCCTGCCAGGGCTGCCACCGACCTGCCGGGCTCCAAGGGCTCCCTTGGTCGGGGAAGGAGCCCAGCCGCTCCGTGCGAGAGGTGGTGTCGTGTCCCCGTGCAGGTGGGACCCCCTGTGAGCGGGATGTCCCCTTGCAGGTGCGATCCTGGGACCCCTCTGTGAGCGGTGTCGTGGTGTCCCCATGCAGGTGTGACCCTGTGATCCCCTGTGAGCAGTGTCCCCATGCAGATGTGACAGCCCTGTCCGTTCAGCTCCGTGGTGGGACCTGCTCCGAGCTCACTGGGGAGGAATTAGGGGGTTCTGCCGAGACAAAAAGAGTCAATACCGTTGTGCCCCCTCCAGGGTGCCTGGCACTACCCAGCATTCACCCCTAAACCGTTGGCAGCCAAACCCCCCCCCCCGAGCCGATGTCCTCCCCAGCCCACCCCAGGCTGTCCCCAGCAGTGTCCCCTCTCTGTCCCCCCTGGGGAGCTTTAGTGCCCCACGTAACACCCGCTAAATCCATCCCGGTGATCCGGGGGCGGCCGTGAGCTGGTGACGGCAGAGCTCGGTGGCT
>VZRE01012787.1:22970-174883 GCA_013396775.1 Cephalopterus ornatus | reverse complement strand
CAAGGCTTTCTCCAAGCTTCAGTGAGTGGCGCAAGAATAATGGAAAAGTAGATAGGTCAGACTGAGGAAGATGAGAAAAAGACCCCAGACCCAGGGCTGAAGGCCGGATGTGCCCCTGAAATTGAGGGCCAAGAAAAGCACCGCCCTAAGCTCCGCCTAAGCTCCACCTAAGCTCTGCCTATACCCCGCCTATCATTAATATGTGTAATAGGTGTTGCAATCATATGAATATGTATAAGAATCATGTATGAAAATTGTATAAAACCCCTGAATTTGTGTGATACCTTCGAGCAAGTTTTTGGGTGATGCGAATTACCCTTGCTCCCAACGTTGCAATACATACCTTGCTGCTCAAAAGACCCAAAGTCTCTGAGCAGTTCTTCGTACCGAATTTTTCGGATTCACAGCACTCTGTGTGGGGTCTCACCAGAGCAGAGTAGAAGGACAAAATCACTTCCATTGACCTGCTGCCCATGCTGCTTTTGATGCAGCCCAGGATACAATTGGCCTTCTGGGCTGCAAGTGCACGTTGCCGGCTCACGTCCAGTCTCTCATCCACCAGCACACCCAAGTCCTTCTCAGCAGGGCTTCTCTCAATCTGTTCAACCCCCACAGCTTGTATTAACACCAGAGGTTACCCTGATCCAGGTGCAGCACCTAGTTTGCATGCCCACCTGAGGCACTGTCTCGCCCAAATTTTAGGTGATGGAGAGGGCTATCCAATCTGTCTGACACAGTTGTTGTAAGTTTCCTAACTAGAGACTGATAGAGAGATGCTATGGATATGTGCTGAAAAGGTCTGATATGTTTATATTTGAATGCATTGGGAATCTTAGAACAGGATCTTAAAATGTAAAGAAATAACAGGAGATGCCAAATATCTCATCAACTCAGGAATTAGCTCATCAAGCTCTTCTGGCACTGAGCAGCCAGTGCTATTCTCTTCTGTAACAGCCTGATATTAAAGCACTCGGTTAAAACATGAGACTTCTGGGGTTCTTGGCCTCTTCAGTATACTAAACTGCAGATCCTGACTCCGTGAGTCCAGATGAGTGTTTCTCACCATGCTTTGAAGCTGAATCATAGTACAGTTCACCTTTGTAAGGCCACAGAGAACACAGCGACGAGGGGACTCCAGGAATTCCTCACTGCCAGTTATTTTCACAGTCTCAATGCTTCCCTGCGTACACAAGGGAGCATGTGGATAATGTCTCTTTCAGTGTCCAAAATCAGTACACATCTAAAAAACAAACCAAACCAAACCAAAATTAAAAAAAAAAAAAAAAATCAAAACCAAAAAGGCCATATTACCATCACCTAGCTCTATCTAAAATTCACCGGGTCTTGTGTCCCGTTGTCTGGCTGTGAGTTTTCCGAAGCAGGTACTCAATGGAAATTTTAGGCTAATTGGAATTTAAAGTGCCTGAAAATAGCTCAAAGGCAGCAACAACAGAATTGAGGGGAAATTCTCTAGCTTCAGTGCAAATACACAGAGCATGGGAGCTCTTTTGCTGATGTTGGGAGCTGGGCAGGACACGGAAGTGCTGCAGGAGTCCAGACTCATTTCCTGTTCTCTTTGTGCCACCTGAGCGCAGGAAGAGAGGGTGGCAGGATGGGACATACGGATGTCTAGGAACGTGGTGCTCTCTGTTGGCAACACAGAGCTTTCAGAGGGTATTACATGCATGGTAGAGAAGGAGTGCTGCGTAGCTCAGGCAGTGCAGACTGAGATTTCCAGGACCATAGGACCTCTGCATAGGCCAGCTGTATATTTGAGTTACTGGTACCTCAAGACTTTTGGGAAGCATTTTAATAGTTATAGAGAAAATATCTCCAAGCAAAGGGGTTTTTTTTACTACTTTTTTACTCGGTTAAAATCAAGAATTTTGATGACTCAGATACAAGGTGTTAATATGTAGTTGTTTGTAGAATTAAGATAGCTGTAAATCTGTCCTAGTAGTAGTGACACTATGCGGAGGGTAGTCTGCTCTTAACATGATAGCTAGCTTAACTGTGTGAGGAATGTGTATATGCTATATAATGTCACCTGTGTAAGGACCAAACGAGCCCTATTCATACTTCACAACTGTCAATGTGAAGAATTGTATTATCATTTTAGATTTGACATGTATAACTGCATTCTTAAGGTAGTTTGCATTTAACCTAAATTACTTTCCCCCAACTATCTGGTGAGAATGAAATTCAGCTGCCCTAGATAAGAGTAATGGTATTTATTAATAGAATTATAATAGAACTTAAATGTGCAGAGTACATCAGGACAGGAGATCACAGTCCTTAAGGGATTGATTTATCCTTGACTTCTATGAGCCTTTGTTATGGTAATGATAGATATATATTCCCAAAATCCATTTCGTTTGTCTATACCTTACCCTTTGATTTCTTTATTAACTCTCCTCCCTTGTCAATACAATGTTTTTGTTAATTCAGATCAGGTTTTACAGCTTGCGTCATCCTTTGCTATTTTTTACCAAAATGGTTTGTTGAGTTCTCTTGCAGCTTATGTGCTTTCCCTTCTCTGCTGCCAGAAAGGCCCATGGGTGAGCTGACCAACCTAATTAATCACTCATAACCTTCACTAAGAAACATAATTTTGGTAATTTAGGGTAAACATGTTAATGTACTGTAGAATACTAAAAGTTTTATCTAAATACGTAATTTAGGGATTTAGGCATTTACATAGACATTAAAATTTATGGTGGCCCTGGGTGCTACTGACTTTGCTGAAATTTTAAGTCCTTGGTATTTCTAAAGTCCAGATGTGTGTTTGGGTGAACAGTCATGGGCATGGGTGGTTAGCTCACAGTGTTAGTAAATACTGACCACCATGATACAAGTCAATGGCACCCTTCACATCATCAGTAAATGGAAAAGCTGTTTAAAGGTAATAATGTTTTTAAGGATATAAACAAGAATAAAACATCAGCTGTAAGAATAGCTGTAAGACTATTAGGGAGCTATAAGAAAAACTATAAAGTACAGAACATTTATCATGAGCTTATTTTAATATAAGAAGTAGGGGCTTTTTTTTCTGAAACAATACACTACTGCAGTGTGTAGCTACTTCCTTATGCTTTCTTCAGTATAGGTATGTCTTGCAACACGTGCTCTTTCTTGGGCCTAGATATATATGAAACATCAGCAACATGATTTTGCTGCTGTGCTAGGCCCTGAACTCAGCTACAGTTAAATAGATACTCTGACTGTAGCTATACTTGTAGCAGTTATGAAAGATTAATTCAGTGTTATGTTTCTGTTTAATGAAAGAGTTGAAATTAGCATTCCTGCTGAAAATTTCAGGTTTAAAGTTTAGGAATTATGATCCTAATTATTCTTTTTAAGGGGACCATAAGATAAACTATATATATAGAATTAATTTTTTTTAAATTGAAATCTTTCTCTTTCAAGATATCTGTCCCGGCATCTTCCGTGTACTTTGTTGTCTTTATCTTGCCATTTCAAAATACTTTGTACATATTTCTTAATTGGACATGCAGTAAAATAACCTATACACTAAATAACCTCTTATGCCATTGCATAACAGAATGGTGAAGATTTCTAGATCTTGTTGTGTATTATAAATTTAATTTGGATTTTCTGTTTTGTCAATGCTATGATATTAGATTATATTTTTACCTGAGGAAGGAATAGCAGCTTTGAGGCAATTTCTGGTAGAATCCATTTATACAGCAATATTCCAAAGGAGAGAAGTTAGCACAGCAACACAGAAACTCCAGTTTCTGTCCCTTGCAGGTCCTTTCTCATTTATTTTTTTCTGCCTACTTCTTCCTCAATCAAAATGTACTTGCATTATTAATGAAGTTCAGTCCCAGCACTGGTGTGGAATCTGAAGGCTAAACTCATATAGCAAGTTTGAAGTCTTAATCCTTGGAAACCCAATGTGAATAACAGATGATATTAAGCAAGGCACTTGATAGTACCTGGTCCAACAATTCTGCAAATGTGATCTCATTGATTCTATCTGTGTTTTTCTCTCTGTGTTTTTCAGAGCACATTGACTTAGGAAGATATCTTTGGCTTATTGCTATTAACATTAGAATGATAGAAAAATGTGCAAAAAGATTGGGGATGGTGCGAACTGAAAGCCATTATGTACTTCATTAGCAAATTAGAGATTTGTTTTTAATTATGGTTGTGCTGCAAGTAGCACACACTATAATGTATAAATGGGGCCCTTTTCTGAATTTCTGTAATAGTTTTTTACTCCAGTTACACTTCCTAGAAGGGAACAAGCGAGGTTGCAGTTCCATCTCACTGTTGGCTTGGTTTTTAACTTGGCTAAAAGAGGTGTCACTTGTAATGTGCCCTGGATGGTCACTCACCCAAGAAGTAGCATTTTCAGACCCTTGCATGACACCCAATGGCACTTGCCTGTGGAAGGATGGAAGGACTGAAGGGCTGAAATTCATTCTGTTTTGAAGCAATAATTAGCTGTCATACGGTTATGCTGCCAGCAAGCTGGCTACTGCAGGGGACTCAGTACTGTGATCAGCCTACAAAGGAAAGAAGCTAAAGAAAAAGGAACTTCTGACTGAGACAAAGGTTGTAAAATAAGTAAAAATTGCCCATTATGTACTATGGTGTATGAAACGCTCCATAGACAGAAAGGAACAGCTTCTCATTCAGAAGCCCTGGTCCTTACGGGGGGACTTTAACCTCCCTGCTGTGTGTTGGAGGGACAACAGGCAGGGCACATGGGTTCCTAGAATGCATTAAGGGTAGCTTCCTTTTCCAAGTGCCAGAGGGGCCACTAGGGAGAGACGCTATGCTGGACCTTGTCCTCAACAACAAGGAGGGGCTGGTGGGGAATGTGAAGCTCCAGGACAGCCTTGGCTGCAATGATCATGAAATAGTAGATTTCAAGATCCTTAGGGCAGCAAGGAGGATGTGCAACAAGCCCTACCCTGGACTTGAGAAGAGCAGACTTTGGCCTCTTCAGGGAGCTGCTTAATAGGATAGAGGCCTGGAGGGACAGGGGCCCAAGAGAGCTGATTAATATTCAAGGATCACCTCTTCCAGACATGCATTCCACCAAAGAGGAAGTCAACAAGGAGTCTGTGGGAGCAGCTAAACAAAACAACACCAGCTATTTGGATGATAGAAGAAGAAGAAAATATTAAAGCAAAAATATTGTGGTCCTGAGCGAGCCAGAGCTAAGATTAGTGTGTATGGGAAAAGAATCGCAAGGTCGAGCTGGAAAGCTGCTTGAAGCATGATTGTTCTTTGTGGCTGGAGGCAGCCACAGGAGTGGCTGTATGGTATGTGTGCAGAAAAGTAACATCTTCCTGGCTGGATAGCTCGGACCCAGGGTCGGTAGAGAGTCTGTATATAGGTATGGAGTAATAAAGTCACAAGAGAATTCTTCCTGGACAGAAGTCTGTCCCACTTGAATTCATTCGTCGAAAATGGTGCTGAGTAAGGGATTTTTTCCACAGGTGTCCATGTCAGGAAGGTTGGAATTAGATCTTTAAGGTCCCTTCCAACCCAAACCATTCCGTGAGTCTGTGATTCTATTTTGTATCAGTAAGAAAAGGAAGTCCATCTGATATTTACTGAGCCAGCAGAAACCACAGTGCTGGAGTTGATACCCTGCTGACTTAGAATGGGCCTATTTCATTTCATACTTGAGTCCTAAAGAGAGAGCCCCTTTCAGGATATACAAAATAACTGAAGGCTACATTCAGTGATGCTAACTGGTATTGAATAAAATCATCCAGTTATGCTAAGGTGCAGTATAAGGTGGAATTTGTGTTTTAAGTGCATAAAGGTAGCCAGGAGAGTTTGCCAAAAGTATAAAATATTTATGAAATGAATTTTTTTATCTAATTACAAGATTTTTGAGATTGGTACCTTTTGTATGTGAAAGTCCATTTACATTTTGCATATAGATATATTTCTTTGTGTTGATATGTTCTATGCCTTGTGTGTTTTATTTTGCATGTTCATGCTCTTTATGACTGCCTTCACTACCCATATACATTTTTCTGTTCACATATTTTGGGTAGTTGTCCACTACCACTGTACAATTTTTCAGCATACCAATGATAATGTAGAACAAGTCACCCAAATACCATCCATGGAATTTCTGGTTTGAGTGGTTTGACAGCTCAGCCAAAATACAAAGTTTCAGCAAGTTTCACCTTTTGCATTTCAGGATTATAATGATGAAATTCGCCAGGAGCAGCTGAGAGAACTGTCATATTTGAATGGTTCTGAGGATTCATCACGTGGACGGGGCATTCGAGGAAGAGGGATCCGCGTGCCACCTGCAGCTCCTTCAAGGTGTGGTAACCTGATCTATTATGCTAATAGCTTTAGAAAGTATAAGCAATAGTAAAAAAAACATAGTTAAACCAAAATGTTTGTCTTTTGATAACTTGTGTAGTCTATGTTGTGTCAGGTTCTCTGGTCTGCAGTTCACAGGCTACAGTGGATGGTATACAAGTAATAAACAAGAAATGAAAGCGGATTATGAAGCCAATGAAAGGATATTTCTGGGAAAGAATATTGTTAAGCTAGCAATGTACCAGTATGGTCAGTAGCATAAAATCATCAGCAAAAAAATAGTCTAGTCTGAGAATGGAGCTTTATTTGCCAAATAATTCCTTTTTTAATATATAATACCGTTTATATATAAATATATATATAAAATTATATATATTACATAGATGTTGGTGAGTTATCAGTTTTACATGAATTTGATTGATGTAATCTAAAAACATTGGTGTATGAATGTTTCCTGAATTCTTCCAAGTATTTTTTTGTATCTAGATAACAGATATGTCTGCTTATTCATAAAGCCAATGTAAAATATAAATGCACTCTTTCAGACTTATTTTTCACTGTGAATCCTTAAGAAATTTGTTGCCTTGGGCATCTAAGTTACCTAGCTACTTCTAGTCTTCTCTCCATAGAGGTAATTTCAGGATGGGTCCTAAAAAATTGGCTTTTATTTTGGAGGAAATAGGATATGAATGTACCTTGTGTTATGCTGACATAGGAATTATTTGGCAATTGAACAGGCTGATCTTGCCTATGACCTTTGGGTTTGTTTTTTTTTTTTTCCTGAAGATATCTACTATGTTTTCTGTCATTTCTTCCTGGATGGATTTTTTTTATCAGTAGTGTGATGCACATACATAGAAATTTTTATAGTTGCCATTCATGACCATCTTCCACTCAAAGTCTTTTTGGGCTCAGTCTTCCTTGCAGCTAAGATCTCTGGAACTTAATAATGATGTTGAGAACATCACTGCAACAAACTGGCAGCTTTTAAATTATGTTCAAAGGATAATCAGTGGAGTGCTGGCCCCTAATTCCTGCAAAATACCCTGCTGATTGAATCAGTTGCACAGATCCTATGGTGTTGGATGCTTTCGCTGTTATCCAGTCAAAAATCCCAAAAAAACAAATTTCACCTGAAGTATTTCAAGCTAATTATTTGTGGTAATAATTTCTGCTAATAGAATTATTATATTTATGATAGTGGTGTTGATACACTTGAGGGAAGGATGCCGTCCAGAGGGACTGATACAGGTTTGAGAAGTGGGCCCATGTGAACCTCATAAAGTTCAACAAGGCCAAGTGCAAGGTCCTGCATGTGGGTAGTCACCGGTGTCAGCTCAGACTGTGGAATGAGGGGTTTGGGAGTAGCCCTGCAGAGAAGGACTTGGGGATATTGGAAGGTGGAAAGCTGGACAAGATCCAGCGATGTGCACTCACAGCCCAGAATGCCAAACGTATCCTGAGCTGCACCAAAAGCATCGTGTCCAGCAGGTCGAGGGTGGCGATTGTACCCTTCTATTCTGCTCTTGTGAGACCCCACCTGGAGTGCTGCATCCATCTCTGGGGTCCTCAGTTCAAGAAAGGCATGGACATGTTCAAGCAGGTCCAGAGGAGAGCCACAAAAATCATCGCAGGGCTGGAGTGCCTCTCCTGTGAAGTCAGGCTGGGAAAGCTGGGGTTGTTCAGCAGGTTGAAGAGAAGGCCCTGGGGACACCTCATTGCAGCCATTCCATAAATGTAAAGAGGGCTTATAAGACAGAGAGAGGCTTCTTACAAGTCTTAAACTGAAAGAGGTTGGACATAGGGAACACATTGTTTTCAGTGAGAGTGGTGAAACACTGGAACAAATTTCCCAAAGAAGTTGTAGGTGCACCATCACTGGAAATGTTCAAGGTCAAGTTGGACACGTCTTTGTACAATTCAATCCAGTGAAAGATGCCCCTGCCCAAGGCAGGGCATTTAGACTGGAGGATCTCTGAAGGTCCCTTCCAACCCAAACCATTCAGTGATTGTGTAAGTCTAAAACTGGCTATTGAAACTTGTAGTAAAGTAGTGAACATCACAAGCTATTGCTGTGCATTTGGTTGTCTCAGCAGGGATCAAACCAGAGCTCTGGATCTGGGTGTCACACACAGTTATGCCTGGCACTCTCGATCTTCAGAAAGGGCAGCACATTTGGGAGCATGCTGCTCTGAAACAAAACCCACAGACTGCTTCCCTGAGATACTCCACTTCTAATTCATTATATGGTATAGTTACAAGAACCTTTTTTTAAACAGTAACAGCTTCTTCTGACTTATAATTAATACAGTGAGGCAGACACAGCATAAATAGACAGCCGGATGCTAAACCTCTTTCTCTACTTGTTTGTATGCTCTATTCTCTCTTTGCAGTGGGGGAAAGCAGAATCCCATGCTGCCCTTCCTTTGTGCTGAACTAAATTAGATAGGAAGGAAAGTTGCTGCTCTCCTTTTCTACTTTTCCTCTACTTTGCCTTGCAAGTTTCTGCCGTCCTGCAACATCTTCTGCCAGTCTGTTTCTCCCACTCACTAATAAACATGAGAATGAGAGTGATGGCTGCTCTTGTAAAATAGTTTGAGAGCAACAGAGAAAGTTCCTCTTTTTCTTCATTCTCTATAACTAATGTAGTGTAATTCTGCAACTCTGTGAATGAGAACGATTCAGAATTTCATTAGTACGAGCAACAAGAGGATCAGGTATAAAAGACACTGGGTGGCTTAAAAATAATGCCTTTCCGTAACAGGAGTTCTGACCAAGATATTGCCTGAAAGTGCTTGACTTTGTAGCTGCCAAAGTCCCGCAGTTATATGATGCTTTAAATAGTAGTAAAAATGTAAGAGCCTTTAAAATGAGGTAGCATAGGCATGTCCTCTCTTGCCATACATGCCAAAGTGATCATTCCTGTTTGCTCCCCACAGGGGTCGTGGGGGTGCGATTCCTCCACCCCTGCCTGGACGAGGTGCCCAAGCACCCAGAGGAGCGCCAGTGACCCGTGGAGCCCTCCCTGTGCCACCAGTGGCAAGGGGCGTTCCCACCCCTCGAGCCAGGGGCGCCCCATCTGTGCCGGGTTACAGACCACCCCCACCACCTGCACACGAGGCCTACGAGGACTATGTAAGTAACTGTGTTCATTCAGAACACGTGTGAGCCAAGATCTGTGATGAACATCGAGTACTGCTGAGATTAAATACTTCAGGCCAATAATTCCTCTGTCTCTAGTGCTTACCCCTTGCAGTTGAACAACAGTCTGGGCGATACAATGTGTCTGCAATCTTGTGCTTTGTGATGTGGGTTTGTAGGTTTGTTTACAGCTTAGTTTTGGATACGAGAGATCACGCTGGGTAGTTCTCAGGGTGTCACAAAAGAGCAATACAGATATTCTAAAATTTATATTTTATACTGAAAGTCAGTTGTTACTGTAGGCAAGTTCCTAGGAATAACAGATTATATCCTTTTTGAGAAAAGGGGGGTGAGATGTTCTTCCAAATCCAAGATTGTGTTACAGATACACAACAAATAGAAATTCAGGTAGTAAGTGTCACCTTATCTTATAAGGTGCTAAAAGTAATTGTGCTGGACACATCAAAGCCTTCAAGTCGTCCTCATTAATGTTTCTACCTGGAACTATCACCATAACAACAGATATCCAAATAGAGGAGAAAATACTATCAAATAGGATGTCTGAATTTTTCCAGCTATGTCAAGTCCAAGCATAAGATGAACATCCCATCTATTCCCCACTCCTGTCACTAAGAGAAGATGAAGTTTTATTCAATTAATGGTTTTCCTAGTGCAGGAGAAAGGAAAATGAAACAGAAATTAATCTTTGTTGTTAAAGCTTTACTCAACCATGTGTATATTATATATATATATATATACATCTCTGTATATATATATATACAGAGATGCATATTTTGTGATGCCAAGAGTCACAACTCAGCAAGAGCAGCCAAAAAGGAGGGGGGAAAAAGTCACTCTGGTATTATTTAGCTCAGCACAGTTTCCATCATTAAATGAGATAAAAGCGCTGCTAAGAAAAAGAATTTCAAAAGTATACCCTTCCTTGATAGACAGTATATTATTATCTGTTAGTATCAAAATGTATGAGACCTTCCTTTCTGTGCAGATAATGCATCTTTTCCTAATCCATGCGTGAAAAATGTCAAACAGAACCCTTGTAATGTAAGATTGAGCTTATAAATGGAGTAATTTTTTTTTTGTTTACAGTAAATGTTCCTAGAGTATTAAGCAGTTTTTCTTACACTTTTCATGGATGGTAAGTATATGGAAAGCAATAGGAAAAATTAAGGCAGCTGGATTATCAAGGTTAGGAAGGCATTCGGCCAGTTCAATGTTGTTTTGAAATGCTGACACTCTTTGAAGTACAAAATACACACACAATCAAATGAGTCATTTTAGTTTATAATGCATTAATCCAATAAAAACAAACAAATGTGTTTGTGTTTCTATTTCCCCTTCTTAGATAGCAGTGAAACAAATGCTGCCTTATAGGACAAATTCACATGTTTTGTAGATCCTTTCATTTCCCGTGTCCTTTCAACATCTATATTCGATGGCTAGGAATATATGGGATTGCTCTCATGCACCAGTTTGCAATTAAAATCTCTTGTCATTTTATAAAAGTTTTTAAATGCAATCTAAATCATTTTAGTATCTTATGGACTGAGACAATAACTAAAACTCTGATGCTGTACAGGCACAAGGAAAATTTCATGGTCATATCTATATATGATTTGTAAATGATATTTTAGGAGAAAATACTTTTATTTTTGCAGGAAGTAATCAATGCAGTTTTTCTTCCCAAATAAACCATATAATAAATCGTGTGTCTGACTGGATACTAAAAGCAAGTGGATCAGCAGCAAATGTCATGTGTAATTGTTGTTCTTTCACACTTAATCTTAGAGTTGAAAAACTAATTTGTAGTGAATAATTTACTTGGAATTCTAGGCAACCCACAAGTGTATTGCAATTTTTTTATATGTTTCTGTTTTTAATTTTTGACTACAGTATTTCACACCATTTTTTGCTTAATATTTGCAAGTTTGATTAGTTGTACACATGAATGCTATGTCATTGATTGTGAGTAGCCATAGTCTTAATTTTTCTTTGCTCTAATGAAATACAGTCATTTAAATGTGGAGCTGAAAGTGAACTCAAGAAATAGACTAGAATGACTACAGCAGATTTTTTAGAAATGTTTGAACAGCACTTCCTGAAAAGAAATCTTTATCTACTTGCTGAGCACTACTAATCAGATATTGTACTGACTGTTTGACCTTGAAACATTAACTGTTCAAATTGGTTTGGATAACCATTAAAAGTTTAGATTATCCAATATGTAAATATTTTGAGGTTTCCTGAGGCCTTTCTGACAGTCCCTAAAATGTCTATCAAAAAGTCATTGTGGTGAATATATTCATGTTCAACATTTTGAATGTCAGGCCTAACCAGAGGAAAGTTATTTGGAACAACTTTCAGAAAAGAGGAGGGTTAGAGAGGGAAGGGGGAGGGTCATATCTCACACCTTTTTCTTTACTTGCTTTTGAAACTTGCTTTTTATTGTGTGTAGCCTAGATAGTATCTTAAAGGAACTTCCAAAAATTACCTACAGCAAGAGGAGGTACTGGCATTAGGAGATTTATGCAAAAGGGAAAACCCAATTACTATGTGAACCTTCATCATTTTACAGTTCATTGGTGTGAATTTGGATGGAGAGCGTAACTGACAGCAACTATGCAGCTTCTTGCATCAAGAGGAGTGGTCCTGGGTTCGTGACCTAGTGTTGTGCTTTGACCCCAGCTAAAAACTAAGCCCCACACAGTTGCTTACTCCCTGTCATGGGATCAGGGAAAGAATCAGAAGTGTAAAAGTGAGAAAACTCATGGGCTGAGACAAGACAGTTATAGTGGGTTGACCCTGGCTGGATGTCAGGCACCCACCAAAGCTACTCTATCGCTCTCCTCCACAAGTGGACATGGGAGAGAAAATATAAGGTTCATGAGTTAAAGACTGGGAAAGATCACTCATTGATTACTGTAACAGGCAAAACAGACTCAACTTGGGGATATTACTTGAATTTATTACCAACAAAGTCAGAAGAGGATAACAAGGAGTAAAATAAGTCTTAAAAAACACCTTCCCCCCACTCCTCCCGCTGTCCCAAGCTCTATCTCCTCCCCCCACCACAGCGGCACAGAGAGACGGGGAATGGGGTTTATGGTCAGTTCATCACACGTTGTTCCTGCCGCTGCTCAGGGAGAAGAGTCCTTCCTCTACTCCAGCATGGGATCCGTCTCATGGGAGATAGTCCCCCACAAACTTCTTTACTTTGCAGATGACAATGTATTGGAACGAATTGCCCAGAGACGTTGTGGAATCTCCCTCACTGGAGATATTCAAGACCCATCTGGACACAATCTTGTGCCATGTGCTCTAGGATGACCCCACTTCAGCAGAGAGGTTGGTCCAGATGATCCATTTAGTCCCTTTCAGCCTGTCCCATTTTATGATTCTGTGATTCTGTGATTTTGTTGGACATCTGCTCAAATATAGTAAGGAAAGTTAACACTGGTATCAATATTACAAACTGAGGAGAGACTTCAGCAGTCTTCTCTTGAGAAGAATAAGCATTTTTAAAGGTCTTGGCAACTTTCAAAACAGGCAATAGGCATGACAGGTTGAGATTCATGATTTATACAGAAGTGGAGAGTACTTGAGTAGGTCTTCTGCTATTGAGGCAATAAATAAAGGAATCCTAGAATCATAGAACGGTTTGGGTTGGAAGGGACCTACCAGATAATCTAGTTCCAACCCTGCTGCCATGGGCAGGGACACCTTTTCACTAGACCAGGTTGCTCAAAGCGCCATCCAGCCTGGCCTTGAACAACTTACAAGGATGGGACAACTTTTCTGGGCAAACACAGTGTATTTCAATCAGAGTATCCAGATTCTTCCACTCGAGATTAAAGCTAAATATTTGAAGGGTGCTTAACCCAGATCTAAGCCAAAAATACTGTTGCTTTCAGATCTTGTTTTGGATGGCATTTGACTCTGGATCTGTATTTGTTCCTTCTGAATCAGAAGCTACTAATGAGCTGTGCAGTTATATTTTTTTTACATTTTTTTAAGAGTTGTGGTGAGCCTTGCTAGGGGGTCTAATGTGGGTCTTGAAGTGACTTATCACTTGTTCCCTTAGACCAGATGCAAAGAGTTACCAAAACAGAATACATTTTTGACTAAAATACACATTGTTTTTATATTTTACTTCCACTTGCATTTTTACTCCTGGATAAGAAAGGAAACTTTTGCACAGAAAGCCACTAATCTTAATATGAATGCTTAGATGAGCTTCTTGCATTTACAAAGAAATACATAATTTGTTTTCAAGAAATAGGTCAGTCTATCAAGACACTGTGAAGCTGGTACAGCTCCTGGGTCTAGGACAGCCAGATTAAAGAGCAATTTTTAATGCAAATATTCTCTCTCGCCTCTCATTTCACTGATCAAACCAGCCAAACGCAGCTTCTTGTTTTCTTCTGGAATAAGAGCAATGTTTTTAAAAAGTCATTGGAAAAGAACCACACCATAAGATAGATTGTGCTTTTAATGTCGTGCTGTTCTTCCTCTCACTTAAGCTATTTAAAACAAAAGCAAATGCCACTTTCAACTATTTATTCTAAGATCAATGGTTATTTACATTTTTCAGTAGTTTTCAGACAAACTGAAACAACTATGCTTACTCAGTGCCAACCTAGGCAATTAAAAGATTGACAATAAGAAGCATTTTGTCACACTTTAAGATTTTTAAAATATATAATCAACATTTATATGTGACTGCGATTTCCAAAATTGCAGTTGTGGAGGCTTTGTTTAATATTTTAAATGGGAATTCTTGGGGCTATTAAATCCATTCTGCCACTTCTAAATGTAGATGGAAACTGTGTATACAAACCTGCACTTCCTCTTCATGGCATGTTTGTGCCTGTGTTACTGCTTTAATAAGTATGTTAAAGTGAGCAATTGGTGTTTGATCCGGCTACTTTTGAAACCCATTCCTATAACCACAGTAGAATATTGTCAAAGAGAGTGGGGCCTGGACAACTAAGAGGAGTTGTTCCAAACCTTAAAATAGTGAAATATATTGGATATCATGGGAGGTAACAGGGAATATTATATTTTTTATTTTCTTTTTTTTTTTTTTAATATCTAAGTAGGTATTTCTAAGTTTTAAGATGTACCACGTATTTATTTCTGTGCCTCTTTTGGATGAGAAAAAAAAATCAATGAAGAATGTACTGAGACTAAAGAGCGTTTGAATAAAGCTGGAATTACAGACATGGGAATCTGCATGGCTGAACAACATATTGATTAAATATGATTGATCATCTATTTATGCCCAGGGCATTTAGAAAAAGAGCTAAGCTCTATTCAGCTTGCACCTGCTGTGACTTGAAAAATCAAATTTTATTTTTAGTATAATAGCGATAAACAGGATAATGTTTATATTATCTGATAGACCCAATTGAGGTTTAGAAGGATACTGTGAATGGCAGTCTGATGAAGGTAGAGTGGATTTATTCAGACTTTGGAGGATTTGGTCTGTCAAAAGTATAAATATATTTATTGTGAAAATTCCAGCAACATAAATACAGAGTTAAAGTAAAGGCAACTTTTTTATGTTTTTTTAAAACCAAAATCCAGAGTCAGCACTAAATCTTCAGTATCTGGGAACCTGCAGTTCTAGAGCTTTTTGCTTACCTGTGCAAACTGTAGTTTGGATCTTGTTCTTAAAAGATGTTAGTCTGAATAAATAAGGTTTGCTTCATGAAATCAGAGGAACTGTCCTGAGTGCAATGCAGCAATAAATGTGAACACTGCTTTCGAACTCATCACTGCTATGAGTTTCTCACAAACTGGCAGTGTGCTCTAAAGCGGACTTTATTGTATTTTTTTCTTGATTTGTTTTGATTGGATTTTCATAATCGTTGTTACACAACAGGCTAAACTTCACTAACAAAATACATAAAACTCTAACATCTAATTATAAATGTTGCAGAAAGATTTTGTGCAGGATAAATTCTTCTGTCATCCCCTGCATGCTGTCCTTGCTTGGCAAAAATAATTCTCCCCTTGACATTAGTTACCAAGTTTTCAGTTCAAAATTGTTTTCTGTGCTAGACAGAGTATAAAAGAAAATGCTGATGCAGCTGTACATGTTTTAGTATTATACATGATGTTAGTACAAGCACAATCTAATAAATATTTATATTTGTTATATAGAGATCTAAGTGAAGGACATCTCTCAACTGATGATCCAGCCTTCATATGGTCCTTAAATATTCATAGTGTATGCAGTTATATTCTTAAGATTGCACGTAAAAAATATATGGAGTGTTATCCATAGAGCCAAATTTGTCTGCATCATGCAGTGCAGCATTTGATCATTAAACAAATGTAATTTTTCAGGAGCCTGATCCCAAAAATACTTGTCTGCTGTCACTTGGATCACTCACAAGTTGTCACTTGGCTATTTATCTGATGGAGGACAGTCTTGGTTGGTACAAAATAACCCTATAGGCATTTGCTGGCTAAACATTAGCATGTGACTGTATCTCCACCTGTGTTATCATTTTCTTTGTGTGTGTGTGTGTGTGTGTGTGTGTGTGTGTGTGTGTGTGTGTGTGTTTGTTAACAAACTAATACAAACTTACAGAATTGCTGTTTCAAGACTTGGGACAAGTCCAATTTCATTACAGTTCTTGAGAGAGTCAGTTCAGCTCATGTAGAAGCCTTGTGTTTTCTCTTTTACTTCTCAAAGTTTCTCACCCAGATTTAGTCTACCGAGGTCCTAAAAAGTTAAATAATTTTGGGCTGCAAGGTTCATCAGTTCCCGGGGAGACAGACACGTAGGCACTCAGTAGTAAGACTGGTTAGCAGAGAGACTTCAGCTGTGCCAATTCCAGAAGCCTTGAGCTCTGTTTTCAGGAAAAGCTCTGGGTGATAAGATGCCATGATACTTAACATTAGCACACCAGCCTTGCCCCCAGCATACGAGTCATACTTGTGTCTTTCAGTCTAGCCTTTTTGTTATAGGAGATATAGAGTGCTCTTTATATCAGTAGATTTCATGTACAGATGATAGAGAACTTCCAGTTTTTCTATTATTGTTATTTGTTAAGAATTTTCATTGTAGCTAAAATTTGAACTTGATTAATGTAGTGAAATGAACAGTTTCATTTTAATTGAGAACTTTTATGGATTGTCCCAAAATACTATTTTAGTTTTACAGGAACTTTAGGACATGTATTTAAAAATCACTTCCTGTTTTAGGAAGCTTTCATCAGAATTCATCTGTGTTCTTCTCTGGTACATTTGTGACACTGGCATCTGCAAAAAATACTTCTGCATGAAACTGCAGAGATACGTATTTAACAATTGCAATTAAAATACAATATAAATATTAGAGCACAGTTCACTTTCATTCTCTGGCTGATGGGCCTTTTTGCCAGTTGCCAAATGCCTGAAAAGTAGCCTTACATGCCTGTAATCCTTTTTCTCTGATTGTGTTTGTTACATGTGCAACTCAATTTCAGTGATACATAAGAAGAAAAAGGTTTGTGTTAGATGAATTATCTTACATGTTAGGCACAGAAGCACCTGCCGAGAGACGAGCCTGTTCTTTTTGGGTATTTAAGAAAGGCTCAAATATATATGTAAGCCTATATTTTCATACACCTAGGAAATGTATATATATATACCTGTGTGTATATTGTTACAGACAAAGCTGATTCAAGCTGTGCCTTGGATGTAGCATATCTCCAGACACACAACAGCAATTGCTTCCCCAGAGGCAGCATGTGTGTCTTGTTATCTATTGCTCTTGGAAGGAGGAGGTTTATGACTCTCCAACTGTCTTAGTATTTCCAGTGAATCTTTGCTTGGGTATAGAGATAAGGTGTCTGTTCTGTTACAGACATGCATATATATTGTCTGTAGCTACCTCACAGAAAAATATGGTCCATTTCTTCCAGCCCATCTGTTTATAACAACCTGGTACTGCACAGAGCTCCTCTGCAGCCAGTCATGTACATTAGTAACTGTGTAAGGAATCAGTCTGACGGATCAGAGAAATAAAATATAAAGCATATATTGTCTTTCCTAATAATACAACATTGGGGAAAAATGTAAGTATAGAAAGGAAAAGGATACTAGCAAGTGTATTAAAGGAATATGTTAAAAGAATAGTTTTACTTGTGCAATCCAATGGACTGGGTGGAGTATACTTTTCCTTTTGTTCAGCAGTGGTGATATTAAAGTGACTGCAATATTCATATGAATATGTCAGATGGGGGGTCAATGTAGTTCTCAAATACATTCATTTTCAAAATATTCTGGTCAGTTACATTTTCTCAAAGGTGCAGACTTAGTGTACCTTTTTAAACTGTAGCAAAAATGCTGTAAAAATTATTCTTGTTATGAAACACAGTACCTTGAGTTTGACCTGCAGGGCTCTTAGAGAGTGCAGCAATCACTAGAAGAGGGAGATGCAGTATAATAGCTCCAGGACAACAAAGTAGAAGACTAGAGATGAAGAATGTTCTTTCGCCATACAAACCTGGTTTTTTCCTGATGAAATTAGGGTTACCTGCATTTTAATAGCTTCTACAATCTTTTTAAGTGCTGTTATTCATAGACAGCTAATAGCTGTCTTTGACTACCTGCTGCTGTTCTGTAGCTCTTGTTATGGTGTAAAAATCCGTGGAGTGCCACATCTGAAATCAAAAAGAGTGCAATGTTTTTATTCTGTGAAATTAGATAAGTGAATACTTCATATAAATTAGAATCATAAGAACACATCCCAAGGACACAAACATGCCCCTGTACTACCTTATGCAAGGACATAAAACTGCATTTAAATATCTCTTAAAATCAGTATATTTGTTCAAGTGTAGTACATAACATTACGTATCAGTTCCTAACAAGGTGCTTTAGCTGTAGCCTTGGTGTTCATACTCTCCTCCAACTCTTTCTGGGCCAATTAGTGAGTTTCTGTAATAAAAATATTAACAAACCATTAGATAATATACTAACACAAATTCTTTTGATCACAGAATGTCTGTCAGATGCAAATTATTTAAGTCTGCATGGGAACACAGCAACTTAAAGATTAGAAACACCATATTCTGTTATCTTTTATTTGGACTTTCCAGTCCCTGATTAGTGTCTCTAACTGTACAGCCTTGCAACTTCTGACATTCCAATTTTTAGAAAGCTGAAGTGCAAAAAACCCCAACAGATATACCAAAAGTGAGTCTTATTTGGGGACAATATATAAAATAAGATACTATACTGAAGTATTTTAATATTTTAGTTTCTTTTGCTATGTATTAGAATCACAGGATCACACAGGTTTCCCAGTTTCTTTTCTTAGTTGTTTGGGTTTTTTCGCTCCCAAAAAAAATCTCAAAAAATTATGTTATTAACACTACTTATTAATCTTTCTGAGGGCTGAACAGTGAAATGAGCAAGTTTTGAGCTTTGCACGTTTGGGTATTTTAAAAATAAATTGTCGAAGTCTGATGCTGCAGCATTTTACTCAACTTTGGATCTCTACAATCACATGCAACCCATGTACTTATATTTGTCAGGACTTTACATGGTTATACCAATCCTCACTCATGCTGCAGCTGGGAGTTTTTGGAAAAAAAATAATGTCCTTAAAAGAAAAGACATTGGAATTCAAACTGTATTTCTTTTTACTTTACCAACCATTTGCCATCAATCATTCTACTTTTTGGACAAAACCTGCTTGCACAATATAGTTGACATGCAGAATGAAAATGTATGCTTGTTTCTTTTAAAACAAATCTTATTTTAGGAATAGATAATTCCCTTTTTATTACCTGTTTGCATGTCATTGCAAAAAATGGCTTCAGAACCAGGTTTGTTTTGCTTTGCTTTTCTTGCCAAAATTGTGAAGATATGTGAAAGCTTAACAGGTTATTTTAATTTTATTTAGCTATAAGTAACAATAAAAAAATAAATGCATATAAATGAAAATTAATTTTGGAAATTGGGATTTCCAAGTATTGTGATGGAACCGCATCAGTTACCTAGATGGTATGCAAATAAAGAAAAAGTATTATAAACAGATGAAAGCAAACTGAGTTTGTGTAAATCAGGCTGTAGAGGAGACGCAGAAGGGACCTGTGTTTCACTGCAAGCTAAATTTTGCAAAATTTAAATGTGGATACTTCAGCTCAGAGAAAAAAGAAAAAAAAAAAGGCAGAAAATCACTGAAATGCAGTTGTTGAGCCTGAGTGCATCTATCAAATAAATTAGAAGCAACAAAACTTTGGTCATTTTTCACTTTCCTTGAATAGCCATTTCACTTTCTTGCAAGGCCACCCTTCATGCAAACACCCTAAACAAATAAATCCAAAAAGCCATTTGGAGCTTTTTTAACTTATTACTCTTGAGATGCCTATTATACGGTGCCATTTTGGAAAAAAGCATCAGAAGTGGCTTGTATGTGCTAAACATAAGACAAGCAGGGGAAAAAAAGTAATTTTCACTGAGTTTTATTCATTTCACTCAGATTTCAATTGTTATTTTTTAAGGGGTAAAAAATCTCCTGTGCAAGAGATTTGTCTTGTATTTCCATAGGCTTATTGTGCATAGTTGTGATGTATAATTACAAGTTGGGTTACTATATCAGTTGTCACTGTAGCCAAGAACTGTGTGGCTGAATTGGTGGTTAGAAGCATAGAATCATGGAATCATTCAGGTTGGAAAAGACCTCCAGGATCATCGAGTCCGATCTTTGACCAAGCACCACCTTGTCAACTAAACCATAGCAGTAAGTGACATGTCCAATCGTTTTTTGCGCACTTCCAGTGGTGGTGACTCCACCACTTCCCTGGGCAACCTGTTCCATTGCTTGACAACCTTCCATTATGTGTACTATTTCTGTTTCCATGCACAGTGCAATATGAAGAGAAGTGAGATGTTTTTCCTTGGGCAGAATATGTTGCAGCTCAGTGTTATGATATCCACTTGAGTAGGGAGCATCAGGAATGAAGTAGAGGAAAAACTGCAAGTCAGTGTTTCACATCTTGAATTAATGAAATCCTGGGAAAAGAAGAGTGAAAGGACTACTTTTGTTCTGCTCTTCTAGGTTCTTTTTAAAAGAAAGGCTCGACCTCTTGCAGAATTTCTACAGAAGTAGCATGCACACCTTGCCACTAGAGAGGTCTCAGTTCTGAGAGCAGGACTTGTGTTCCTGCAACTCAAACAATGGCACCCAAATCTTGGAAAGGATCAAGGTTTAAGCAGTGCTCTTTTTTCACCTCTTGGAAAAGAGGACAGCTAAAGGGTACTAAACAATACAGTGCCATGGGTACCATTATTAGTTGCCTAAGTTTTGTTGTACATCTCTCAAAAAAGTACATCCATCTTGAATGTCATTAATTCCAGTATGTTTCCTTTGTTTATCCACGATCCAGAAATGTAACATCTTAAATCACACAAAATTTGCTAACAAAGCAGGCTTCTAATTCCATAAATCACAGGACTTATATTCTACATAACTTAGCTTATTCTTTTACATCCCACTTGTTTTGTAGAAAACTTATGGGGTGTAGGGGAGATAATTTTAGCTTTTTTAAGAAAAAATCCTACCTATCTGTTTTGACAAGTCTATGACCTTCCTAGGAGCAAAGCAGACTGCAGTGTGGCAAGGAGGCAATACTGTTTTGATAGTCCTTGACTGAATGAGGACGTTGTTGAGGTGAAATTCAATTTTGAAAGAAAAGACTTCTAAAGGGTCTGTTTTCTTTCTTCAGGACCTCATTCGAGTTGTATACAGAGCACACAGTCGTTTGTTGTTTGTGTTGGAGGAGGGGAATTGTTACAAAGAACTAAGCTTCCACTCTGTTTGGAAAATGCCAACTCATCCATCCTTGATCAGAATATTTGGGGATAAGCAAACAGGTCACTGGATACAGTCTGAGAAACTGTTTAATATTCTGTAGAGCAGAAGTAATTAATAAAAGCTGAAAGCTGTTAAAATAAACTTCCCATCATGAGTAACAGGAGGCTTTTACCTCCCTAGTTGGGGATAACCTCATTGAACATCTCCTTTAAAGCTGTGTATCTTTGTTGCCACAGTAAGTATGAGTGTACAAATTTGTATGACATAGATGTTGAGTAGTTTATGATATAAAACTAGAAGATCATTTTGGGGAGGAAATTACCTTTAGGTATTATTCATGTCTTTTCCATCCTTTCAAAATTATGCATGCTGACATATTTTTTTTTGTAAAGAATACTTAACTCTCCTGAAAGTGCATATTCATTTTACACTGTGAGTTTTATTACTGTAGGTTGTCTTCTTGAACTGTCCGGAGATTTGCTGACCTGCATAGGAAAATAAAATGAAAAATCCAAGGATATAGGTTGTTTCTAACTTCAAAGCATTATGAACCTAATGTTTATTTATTTCTTGAAGTCTGCCTAGAATTTTATGATTGCCTTATGGACTCCGTATTAAGGAAAAAAAATTTCTGAAAGTCAACATAAAAAATACCAAAAAAAGACTTAAGTGTTGCTGTACCCTACTTCATCCACTGAGAGGAAGACAGTATAGAGGCAAAGAAAATGAACACCAAATTCACAAAACCAGCAGGATTCTCAGGATTGTTGTCTAATCATCATAGTCCTTAAGATTGCGAGGTAAATATATATATTTATATATATTATATATTGGGCTTTTCGAGATAAGGATAGTCAGCATTTTGTGTTGACAGGTTATCATCTAAGTCTGTATTCCATCTCCTGAGCAAATCTGAGAAGTGTAAGCAGTGTAATAAGTCAAAAATCCACAGTTGAATCATTGTAAATCCAGAGTGGCTATTCTGAAAAATAAGAAAAGTGGGAACAGTTGTACCTCTAGCTATTTCCGAGAAAATTGCTGCAGATGGGCTGAAGCAAGCTCTGCTCCCCTGAGATATTTCTGATCAAAACTGTTATGGTGTCATCTTATTCTTCTCAGCCATAGGCTTAAAAACCTTAAGAACATCTTGGAGTAGCAGTAATAATTTTCGAGCCTGATGCAATCAATAAGTAATTAATGTAAAGCAGATGCTTGTTTGTCACAGATGGAATTAGACTGTAGGATGAAGCTCCAAGATGTTGCTGATCTTCCTCTGGTAGGCAGCTAGAGGTCAAGAGAGAAGGGGGGGATCTCAAATGTGTTGCAGTTGTCTTTTACTCCACATACACTGAGGCTGCAGTGGAAGCCATAAACTTCAAAGTAATATTTCAATGTGTGCCAAACAGGAAAGGATTTTCCTTAGGACTGTGGCGCAACCTGTTTTTTCAACAAGATTTTTAAACAAATTCCGTTAGCAAGAGCAGGGTATCTCTGTCAGACAAAGAAGAAAATGTAATAATTGCCGAAATGTTGTACATCCAGCTGTTATGACTTGATTTATTTATTTTAATTGATACAGTTGCTTCCAGGATTTTAGATTAGCCATTTGGATTCAAATATGCCTAAATCAAATCACAAAAGACAATTTGACTCTTTGGATTAGAGTTGCTTGTCCTTTATAGTCCTTGGAGGAGTACAGGTACAGATAAACGCCCAACGAAAAGCCTTGTTTAAATTTTAGTAAGCAGCTGTCAAAGACACAGGAGCTATTCTTTACCAGTCCTGGAAGAAAAAACTCGTCATGTGTAATCTTTCAACTAAGAGGCTTATTGAGCAAAACAGGAATGTAAAGATTATTCCAAAGGATGCTGGCCAGTGTCTGAGTTGCCTTTGTGATTTACTGCTGCAGTACTGTGCCTTGCATGAATTTTAAGACATAACAATCTGTCAGTTCTCGAAGCTATAAAGTCATCCTTTGGAGATAACTGAGTCAGCCTCACATTGATGGCCATTTCAGAACACGACTATCATTTCTTTCCTTAATAATAAAATGGTGATGTGCTTTAGAATGTCATGCTTTAGATATAAGACTAACAATCCTATTAAACTAGATATTGTAAGATACTGTAGGTACTAATCTAGACCAAAATAATATATCAGATCCATTTCAAAGTAAATAAATAGGAACTGACAAAGGCCCATACACAGCTTGGAAAAGAAATGTAAGGTTGTAACTAAGTTTTTTAATGCGATTTTAAAAATATTCCCAGTAATTTTTACTAAGATATGGAGAACCAAAGAGTTCCAACCATCTTCAGCTGTGAAGTGCTATAATTTTATTGATTTGTGTTTATCTAAGTTTCCAGATTTGTTTAGATAGCTTACAGATATGAGACACAAACACACACTGTTCCCTGAAGAGTTTCCGTTATGTGAAAGAATTTCTGTAGCTATATGCTGGTCCTTAGTGTCATCAGCACGGGGACTGAGCGCTGTAAGTGAACATATTAAATGAGGCTGATTCTTTTAGATATAAGTCCTTTCCGTGAAAGATGAACATAATTTAAAGTTGTTGTATCTGATTGAGAACTTGTGTATGTTTAAAGAAATTAGTAAGTTTCCATTGCAGTAACAGGGGAGGAAGATTTAAATTGTGACAGCTTCATGCTGGAACTCACTCCATCATCTGTGACTGGTCCCTGAGGAGATTCTGTCTCAGGAACAGAGCAAGCTTCATGCTGTGGTTTACAGCTGCAATACCAGACCCTGCATGAAAGTCATGACATTATTGTGTGTTGATGCTAGAAGCTGCAAAGCTTTAATTCCTTATAGAAAGTTCAGTTCTTTCTGAATGGAAGTTTTCAGCCAGCCTCTGATCAGTAGTAGGTCTTTGAAATTTTTCAGTCCAATCAGCATCTGGAACAACAAAATCGGCAACTCAAAGACTCTCTCTAGAGAGAGAAAGAGAGATGCAGAGGAATGAGGACTTCAAGATTACATGTGGCACTAGTCAGATTTTGTGAAGAACCGATACCTCTATGCAGATATGCCACATCATAGCATTGAATACTGGTGTCCAGGCCTGTGCTCTCAAACTGTTTAGGGGAATAGTGAATGCATAGTTGGGGGAGCTCACAAACTATGATGTTCTCTATTAGACCTAATCGAAGTATTATTATTAGACCTAATCAATGTACAGAAACGGGATGTGCAAGACTATTAGATGCAGTTGTAATAATCTTTAACAAACACATAAGAAGTTTTTACAGAAGTATCAATTCTATTGAACTTTTCATTTTGAGAAAGATAGAGTTTTAATAAAAGTTGTTGTACATGAAGTAGGTGGGAATAGAATGAAAATATATTCAGGTCCTTATTCGCACTTGTCTTAATATTGTCTAATCATTGAGGTGCTTCCTGTGCACCTGCACTTTCTGTGAGTCATATACTCTGCGCATTAAAGTTATTAGCATAATGACTGACTATTTTAAAAATGTGTTTATATTAAGCGCAGAGATTTTCTTTTTGGGTGAAATAACCACAATATGGATAATTTTGTATATGTAATACATTTTTTTTAAAAAGGCAAAACAGAAACTCAGAACTGTGCTCCTGATACTTTTCATTTCAGGCTTACTGCTACCGTACAACCTATCATTCCCATAGATTTCTGACAGAAAAAATACAAGGGTTGCTTTTGTTCTAGTCATCCCCTATAAATATTACTGATTCATGCAACACACTACTATATGGATACTGATCCTTTTGATCTGCTTGACCTGGATTTATTCTTGGTACTGCTGACTTCACTGAAAAGCCACTTCGTGTTGAGGGTGTGACAGAAAATTCAGTGTGCTACAACACCATGTTGTCTATTCTTCATATTTTTGTTTCATCTCCTCTGTTGTCAAGCAGAAGCTTTCTACTCTAATATATAGATGGTGCCTCTTTTGGCATATCTCATTTTTTGTATCTTTGATCTAAGTTTTGAGAAGTGGAATATAAGATACAGAGGTTTCTTCTGAATCCCTGACTTGGGTCTGCAAGATGCAGTTTGTAGGCAGTATGTCATCACTGTCATAGTGAATGTGGCATTAAAAAGCACATTCGTCTTGCCAGATGAGACTTTTTCAGCAAGGTATATAAGAGATTCTAAAAATAGCTGTTGTTATCAAAGGAGTCTACAGTGAAGAGAAAAAAAGCCAAAATACAAAGAGGCCTTTCATATTGCATTCTCTTGGTTACCTATCCAAACCCATAGAATTAACACTGAATTAATCATGCTTTATTTATATGTCACTAAGTGTATAGTAGGCACTTTGCAAACATGCATCAAAGCAAAGCCTGGACCAAGACATGTACATTCTAACAAGGTCTGGACCAGGGGCTGAAACTGGAAAAGTAAGTGAAAGCTCACTGGTATTGGTATGTATCAGGGTCCAGTCATTAAGGAATTCATTTTGGAAGAATGCTTGGTTGAAAAGTTGCTACAAAGGAGCCAAACATCTAGCAACAAGTAAACCTAACTTGCACGTATATTTTTTAGAAAGTCTCTCAGGAACTAATGTTAAAAGTCTCTTCAAGGGATCTATTCATCAAACACTAGGCCCAAAGTTGCTTTAGTTCCTTTATTTTAAATGATGATTTTGCTTTGATTTAAAGACAACGTTCTCTATCCCCTGAACTTTCACAGATCTTAAATCTAAATTGAACAGAAGCTTTTTGTGTTTCTGAAATCTCTGATTATATTCAAAATCATTTATAAGGAAAACTGGCTGTCGTGAATGAATGATTCTAATTGTAACAGAATGTTCCTGTAGAATTGCCTCTGACGCTGAAATGAAAGAATTGAGGTAGGTTAATGTCAACAGGAAAGTTATTCAACAAACTGTCTTTTCTCAGTTACACGACAGCTAGAAGCAAAACTCCATCCTTTTCTGTATGAAAACACAATAATATACACCCATTAAGCAGTAGAAACCTAATAGAAAAGTCATCTTAGTCTGTAGAACAGATGCATTTTCTATTTACTTGAAATGCATGTCTGTAGCTTAAATTATATAATAAAGTAGAAAACAAATGAAAGGAAGGGAACAGTGCTCAAAATATGAAAAAACATTGAGAATTTGGAGTTCGATCTTGGGCAGTGAAATCTTCAACTAAGGGTAGTAACAAGAATTCAGATTGAGAATGTCAGAATCTTCAGGATTTGCCCTGGACTTGAGCTTCCTCATATTTCAGTCAATACCACAACAGCCCACTAAATGAGTCATTAAAAGAAAAACTGTAGGGAAAAAAAAGGGGGGTTCTTCACTGGTCGGTTTGGTGTGCTTCTCTAATACTGGCAAGGAATAGAGGTCATTTGTATGAGAAACTGTTGCTCCCAAACCACTTAGTATTCCATGCAGACTTATTATGCAGTATTATCAAATCACATTAGATTGCATAAACTTTTCTGCAGTGTAATGAAATGGAAAAAAAAAATTACAGATGCAGCACATCAGATTAGTTTCACAAGAGCAGTATTTATATCTTACAAGCAGTGACATATGCTGAAAGCAATACTCCTTCCAGCTTGCAAGGCAGAACTGTTTTATCCTGAGAATTATTCTGTTTCCTAAAACTGTAGCAAACATATTTCAGGAAGGAAACAGTTGCAAGACTATCTCAGATTGTTTTTGCAGCCATGCAAATTATATATTCACTGATAATTAAAGTGTTTGGAAAGAGAATTGGCAAGAACAAAATAAAACTCCAGATTGTACAATCTTCTAGCATCTAAAAAGGAAATTGCTAGAATATATCTTGAGATGGCAGTAGACCAGCTTTTTTTATTCTGGATTTGAATTGGTACAAGTGCACTGAATCAGATTTAGACAAGAAGAAGAACCTGCATGAAAACTTGCAGCAAGAAGGGAAAAGAGATGTGAGGGAGCAATAAAAGTAAGATAAAGAAAGCAGATTATGAAAGCAAGCAAGGGCAGCAAACTAGAATTTTCAAAGAAACATGTAAAGATGGTGTTGAAATAAAGGAATTAAGTCTAAGGAAAGACTGAAGCATTTGGAACAGTGGAATAACATACCTCAGTGAGATAGTGATTAAAAGCCCAACTGTGAGAATGAGCGCAAAGCAACAAACCCTGCAATGTTTGTGCTAAGGGACAAGGATTGCTCATAAAGAGGAGAAAAGAGAACGAAAGTAATAGAGTAGAGGAGAGATGGGAGAAGAGAAGAGCGTGGGAGAAAGTATTGCGAGTATAGAAAAATAAGAAATGACAGACATGGAAAGACCCTAAATTCTTTCAATTCTAAACAAAATTCACTGGGCACCAAAGGACTTAGCATGTTGGAGAATCATACCCAAAGAAGGGGGATTTTATTATTGTATCTGATTCTCCGCTTTCATTCTCCGTGATTTCTGGTAGTGTCTTCTTGCATTGTTGCCTTGTCAGCCCAGGACATCTGACCATCTACTCTTCAGTTATCTGCAATGTCCTGCAGTTTCTCACATGGTTGTCCCATTAGTTTAACCGCAGGACAGAACTGGCCATCTGTACGTGTGCTGTGAGATGTATTCATAGCTGAACAAGACTGTTGTTCAAAACAGGTAATACCTGTCACCGGTCCTCTGAGTGTGTATTTCTGAAATACGTGAAGCTTGATGGTTCAATCAGCCTGATGCATTGAGGAAAGTCTGCTAACAGCCAATGCCTTGCCAGATTAGGTCTTATATGCCTGAAAAATTGAAGCCATGATGTATTAGGAGTAGTAACACAAACAGACCTTCACCCTATCTATCACAAATGATATACATTTCTGTTACTAGAAACACCATGAAATTCTTCCTCTGGAGGTGTATATCTTTTGGGCTGAGGACAGTATTTTGTCTGTGACTATTAGCAAATAATTGTTCAGTCAGCTTCAAAAATTTTGAAATAATTTTCCTGAAATATTTTAGTAGGCCATTCTTTTTTCCATTAGTCCTGTCTTCTCTCAAATTTTAAAAATACATCTTTTTCTGAGATTATAATTTATGATGTTAACAGGAATGAGATGCTCACTTTCTAACTTGTCACCAGGCAACGGTTTAGACTACCCTTTCTCTTAAACCTATCTGGATATGACTATTTTGAGTAGCCAGATTTAGTTCTTTCTCAAAACCTTCCAGTTTCATCGAAAGCTTGGGCTCAAACTCTAGTACTATCTGTAGCCACTAACTTACAAATAGTTAGGCCTGGCTGAAGTAAGGCTTATTAAAAAGACATCAGTCATGTACTTAAAACTGAAAAATAAAATAAAATATAAAATAATATAGGTTGACTTTCAGATATTTTACTCTGGTACAAGGAAGTACAATGGATGAACCTACTTGCTTGCTGTTGTTTTCAACTCTGTGAAGGTGCTTGGTGAGATTTGGAAATATCCATTGGTGCTTGTCACATGAATTAACCATATTTCCTGGCCTTTGTACCTAACATCCCAAATGTATTCACTATGCACCAACCATTCATGTGGAATTTATTGGTCTATTATAACATTTTGAAAACTTCATGTGCGCTCTCTGGTTTTTATTTATCAAGTGTTTCATCCTCCCACTTTCAGCACTAACCATCTTGATGTTAAATGTTTTTTGCCTTGTTTTTCAAACCAATATCCCAGATCAATTTATTAGTCTAGTGTGGGAGGCAACCTGCAAAAACTTGCTGGATTTTATGACATCTTTATTTATGTAAGTGGCACAGCTATTATCTGGACTATTCAGTTTCTGCTAGGGAGGTATAATGCAGATAGAAAAATGCAAATGGAAGAATCTAAAGAATAAAACAAAGCTAGCTTAGTAAGATTTGAGACAGGACAAAAAAGGTTATAAACATCTTCCTCCTTCTCAAACAGTTCTAGTATTAGTGATCACACAAAATCCCCAGGCATGCAAGCAACCTTTGAAATGCTTTGAACAATTAACAATTTTATTCAGGTCTTTTATGTGCGATTCAGCCCTTGGAGCATCATTTATTGCTAGGAGCACTTTACTCCTACTAACATCTCCCTTTTTTTCGATCAAATATACCAACCAGCAGTAAGAGTGGCAGAATAAAATAGTAGTAGAAAAAGGTTAGTGGGGGCTTACCTTCCATTCTGCTGGGCTCACTTTTAACACTTGCTTTCAATAGTAAATTTTTTGATCTGAACTTTCAAGTCCTATTTGGATGTGCTTCCATGTGTTTACATTTGGGAGCCTGTGAGCCAGTAGAAGAATATTCTGTCTGTCCTTTGAGTCATTTGGAGCCTATGGCAGTGTTAAAACACCATTGCATTAGACCTCATCTGAATGTATGCTACTGAGTCAAATACAGGCATCCTCAAACTTTCTACTAAATTCACATTTACTTTCAAAATACCATCTCATTACATGCATAGAAGGGAATAAATAACCTAGCTTTAAAAAAAAACCTTCACAACAAAGTTCTGAATTTTCCCCTGCAGTATTTAAGGAAAGTAATGACTTAAGGGAGCACATTAAGGGAGTCATTGAAATAATATTGAGCAGTCCACCGCATTTCTGATAGGGGTCCACTGTGTGTTAAGCTGATGACAGTAATGTGTTGCAAGTACCAGCTGCTAGAGTGTGCTGGGATGAAGACTAGTTTGTTCCATATATCATCAGCACTATAGTAATCTGCTAGACTGAATACTTAGTGAGTACATTTTTATTACTGAAGCAAAAAGGATTATGTTCAGAACTGGCCCTTGCCGAATTTCAGGAGGGGGCAGACTGAGGAATTGGTAATTTTGATTATGTTTTGTGTAGGTGTAAGGATGAAGGCAAAATTTTTGTGGAATGGAGGGAATACATAAATGGTGAGAGAAGTTCAAAGTCCATTTCTTGTGCAAGAAATTAACTGCATTTCAAGTGATTATTTAAACCAGCAGGTGAAGAAATGGTGACATTCTTAGGATCATACAAAGAGACTGAATCATGACACCAGTAATATCAGAATAATTCCCAAGAAAGTCTGGCACTAACAGGGAAACAAATAAGGTCACAGAGGCACATTTCAGAAAATGTTAGAGCTGTCTGGTACAGAGGATAGTCAGAAGAGAATTCTGGCCAGTAATGACAGTGATCAAAGCTATACTTTGCACTGTAATTTTTTCTTCTGAAAAATGTCTAATCATGTCATCTTTAAAAAGGTTGTTTATTTTCAAATAGTTAGGGCTAACTCAATGTCCAGACATTTTTTCTTTTAATGTAACACCAAAATGTGAAAGCCTCAAAATAAATCTCTACCTTAGATGAAATGTCATTCCACAAGTTATCATTAATTTAATAGCGTGTTGTTTTCACAGAAAGGTGCTGTTTTTCAGGATTATCCAAAAAATGAAACTAGGCATTCTGTCACAGTATTTTTCATTATTGCTACTTTAAATAAGAATGTGTTAAGTTTTCACTGGTTTAATTTCCTTTACTGCAGTAAAGCAACAGGACAGATTTACGGGTTGGGTTTTTTCCCTTCTCCAGAAGATTTGCATTCTGTCCTTAATTTCTGTAAGACAACTGGAAGGTATCCAGACTATAGTTTAAATTGCATTTCCAGTCATTTTGTTTTAGCTCTTCATTTTTAAACTGAAGTCCCTAAATTAATACAAAATGCCTTTAAATTAAGAAAGTTCAATGAAAAGTCCCCCTTATTCAAAACACACTCACTGTATCCGGATAAGCCCAAGCGTTTTTTTTTAAGTACCTACTAATTCCTCATCAGTAATCAAAGGAAAGAAGTGTATGCGCAGGTTTTATTAGAGGACAGTGCATGATTGTAAGGTTATCCCACAGTGGTTTAGATCTGGCTTGCTGTGGTTTGAATCAGGCTTAGGAAGCTCTGGTTCTGGAGGAACTTTTCATGTCTTTAAACCTTTAGATTTTTTCCTCTGTTTTATGGAAGTGGTTACAAAGAAGAATACAGTCTGGGGCTGGAGACCCTGGTTCTTGGGTTGATTTAGGCAGGGCATTTCAGTTCTCACTATCCCCACTGAGTCTATGCAGATCATCAAAGATAATGTTAAAACAGAGCACATACACTATTAAGGAACTAAGAACTAAGATAGCCTGCTAGAGATAATCACAGCATTAATTTGGGCTTATGTGGGCACTTCTCACATGCACAAGGATTCAGCGGGCCGCATTGGGACAGTGTGCATTATCACATGATGCAGAACAATATTTAGTTATATAACTTTTATATATCTGTATATATTGCAGAGCAATATTTAGTATGCTGCAACAAAAATATGCAAGTACTTGGTCAAAACAAAGATCAAACTAAGGCATCTTGGTTAGGATTGGAGGCATCTTGTCCGACCTCTTGTGTAATCAGGACCACTTTTTCATGTGCATTTAAAACATGGACATAAGAACTGAAGATAATCATCTAGCGGCTTTGGAGTGATCTTTGTCTGTTATTTGAAGAGATAAGACCAATGTGTTAGCTTATCCTCCTGTAAAGTAGAAATACAGCAGATACACTCTCACCCCACCCCACCCACTCCCAGCAATTGTAGCTGAGGCTTAGTGTCTGTTGCTCTCCCACTTGAAAATATGGTAAATTCATCTGAGGTCAATACAACCCTTGTTCTGCTGCTCAGCAGTTGCCTGGATCAAAGTTCAGCTCAGAGCACTTACAGAACGAACTACAGTTCAATTGGCAAGCAGCAATCTTATCAGGATTGAGATTCTTAAACATCTTATATTTCTGATATTTTTTCACTGTTTATGCTAAAACACATGTAACTATAACATGTTAGGTAGGCTGAGATTGATCTTATATAACTTGGCAATGTAAAATTTAGCTGTCTGGTACAGCTTCATGGCACATGCCTAATACATTTTTTTGGATTACAAACAAAAATTCTAACTTCAGGTTTTCAAATTGCACCAGAAGCCTGTAAAGCCAGATGCTTTTTTCTTAGAAATTGTTTACTCTGTTTCCAGAACTTCAGTTCACTCAGATGTTTTTGAGAAAAACTCGTATTGCATTCAATTTTAAATTATGTTTAAGAGATTTTTAAATCATAGCAACAGAAAAGCTGATAAAGAATCCTTAGCTGCTCATTCATTCTTGGGTCTTTCTAAAGGGAATACATGGGAGATATTGCAGACAATATGCTTTAATTTTAACCAGATTGCTTTGTCCAGAGGATGATGTCCTTCCTGTCAGGAGAGGTTTTGTTCTGCTTCATGGCATATTTGCAGAGAACATGTTAGAATCACCAAGATTTTAAGACAGACTAATAGTGAGGCTGAGCACGCATTCCCAGGAGGCACACTGTGCGCAGTACACGTATGCACACATACTTGGCCAGCCATAAAGAACAGAGAGGTACCCTCAGCCCTCACACAAACACAGGCAGCACCAGCGGCCTCATCCTTCACCCCTCCCTGGATGATCAGGATGAAGATTCATTAGCGGGAAATATGTACATACTTGCAAGGTGGATCCCCCTCAGACACTCTGTCTGCCCACTGCCTGTCCCTGTGTCCCAGTCTCCCCAGTTACTGGCACCCAAGCATAAGAGCCTCTGAGGTTCCAGCCCCTCCAGGTACTGGTGCTCAGAGGCCTTTGCACACACGTACACACAGACAAGCACACACTCACCCACTGCCCCTCCAGTGACACACAGTCCACCAGTAGCTGGTGACAGATGCCTCCCTGTGATGGGAGGAGCTGGACATGGTGTTATGAGCTGTCCCATCTCCCTGTGCTCCTTTGTTAGCATGCAGAGGAGCATTTTACCACATTATGCATCAGTACATATTGGGGCAATTTAACAGACATGCTACACTTTAATTAATTTGCTTGCGTGTTAAAAAATATGTTGAAAAAAGTCTCAGGCAGCCAAGGAAAAAACAGCAGTAACCAGCTTACTTTTCAATATGTATTTTATTGAGAAACTGAGTAGGCAATAGCTGCTACTTCCTATAAAGTATAAACTTCATAGTTATATAAAGATAAACTCATTTGGATTGTGATAGGTGGCAAAATAAAGAGGTTTTCTGTGGTTTAGGAGAAAGCACCACTCTAAAAACCATTTAGGGTTAACTCTGGCAAGGAAGGCAATATAACAATAATTTTAGATGTGAGGGAAGCTAGAAGCATGTAGGTTGGGGGACTTTGTTATACAACTTAGAGTAAAAGGACAGTTATTTTCCTCTCATAATACTAAGAATGGAACCATAATGGCTTAGCATTGTTTAAAGCTAGTAAACTGCAACTGTAAATCAGCAAATTAGCTAATGATTGCCTCTGGGTAGTGATATATAATGAAAAACAAATGAGGAAAGGTACTCATGCATTGCACTTTGTAGCTACTGGAAAAATTAAAGTTCTATCTTCATAAAAACACTGTTAAAGGATGTTATGAAGGGCTGTGCCCTGGTAGCAGAACAATTACTGCTTCAAATTAGCGTGTTTTTTTAATAAATGCTACTATTGTAAGTCTGCAATTCAGTGCTAGCAGTTTTAAATGATTCATGCTGTAAATGAGGAGTTGTATCTGCAGTGGGAAATGGTGAAACAGAATACTGTATTTCCAGCGCTTTCTAGATGGTGCTAACGTCAAGTACTACAAATAGACATAACTAAACAACCAAATAACATTGCACAGTGATATCACTATACTAATAACTTCAGTGCAGAGACAGCAATGGTAAGCAAGATCTCAGAGTTTTCAAACTGTAAGTCAATTTATTGACATTTTTAATAAAATAGAGTAAAAATACAATCATAACAAAACAATAACATTTTGATCTCATGGCTCCACACTCACAGGCTTCTGCCTGAGGAGTGTAAGGAGTTCCTAAAACACCTGCTCAGTGATTCTTCTCTTCTTTATGTTGCTTGTGTTCAGCATCTTTGTATTGTGTTTTTGATTCCAAATTGCATTATTTTTAGTAAGTTGGCTATATTTGTCTGTGTTATAAGTAAAATTTGTTTCTCTTTGCTGTTGAACATTTTCACAGAGCAATTCTGCAGCTGAGATGCCTTGTGTCTTTTCTGTCACAACATGACTAACAACTTTTTTTTACTTTATCATGTCTACTTGTTCACAGTACACAATGCACTCTAATCAACAGTCTGATCAAATTTACATCTCTTTATATCAATATGGGATAAGTGTGTTGACGAGCAGCTCATTCAAATAAGGTAAAGTCCACATACACATAATGATATTATTTTGGCTTATTGCTTCTACCATTAATTATTGATAATTTCTATTCTGATACATAGTGAGCAATATTTTTAAATGCCATAGGGAGGTATGGCTAGCTCCATGAAACTCAAAGGAGGCACTAAAGTTTCTATACAGCATATGAAGATGAGCATGCTAAAACAAGACCTATTCAGCACTGAGGAGCCCCTCCCTATAGCAAGACATTTCTTCATTTTAGTTTCTGTAGTCCTAACGTTAGGTACCTCACCTCAACCCACACAAGAGAGCCAAGATGAAACATGTCACTCATCCATGGAGCCAGCAGCAAGGAGTGCAGAGTACTCACACAGTGCTGCAGATGCAACAGAGAATCCCAATGGCATGCTGTACCTCTGTGGTGTGTTTTACATCTTGGATAGTAGGTCTAAAAACTGAATTTTTAAATGAAAAATAATGGGAATTAGTGAAGTGGGCTTCTCTCTGGAATGCATTGGACTGAGGGCTGCAGGCAAAGGATTTACCTTGGGGGTAGCGTTTGGAGTTTAACATATCAGGAAAGTAACATTAAGACAATTCTGGTCACACCCAGAGACTGATTTTCAGATACCTGAAAACTTTTAGTCATGAATCATAGAATCATCCGTGTTGGAAAAGACCTCCAAAATCATCAACCCTTGATCCAACAGTGCCGTGGTTACTGGACCATGGCACTAAGTGCCAGTCTCATCTTAAAAACCTCCAGGGACGGTGAATCCACCACCTCCCTGGGCAGCCCATTCCAATGTCTGATTACTCTCTCTGTAAAAAATTTCTTCATAATATCCAACCTAAACCTCCTCTGGCACAGTTTGAGACTGTGCCCTCTTGTCCTGCTGCTGGTTGCCTGGGAGAAGAGACCGATGCCCACCCGGCTACAACCTCCTTTCAGGTGATTGTAGAGAGTGATGAGGTCTCCCCTGAGCCTCCTCTTCTCCAAGCTAAACAACCCCAGCTCCCTCAGCCTCTCCTCATAGGACTTGTGCTCGAGTCCCTTCACCAGCCTCATTGCTTTTCTCTGGACCTGCTCCAGCACCTCAATATCCTTCCTTAACTGAGGGTCCCAGAACTGGACACAGTACTCCAGGTGTGGCCTCACTAGTGCTGAGTACAGGGGAAGAATCACTTCCCTGGTCCTGCTGGCCACTGTTCCTGATCCAGGCCAGGATGCCATTGGTCTTCTTGGCCACCTGGGCATGCTGCTGGCTCATGTTGAGCTTCCTGTCAATCCAAACTCCCAGGTCCCTTTCTGCCTGGCTGCTCTCCAGCCACTCTGTGCCCAGCCTGACCAGCTGCCAGCTGGATACAGCACCATTCAGCACCACTCTCTGGGCCCGGCTCTCCAACCAGTTCCTAACCCAGCACCACTGTCCCAGCTGTGGGCTGATAACTTCTATATTTCTGGCTTAGGGAATATGTGAAAATGTCAGTTTTGAGAATCTGAATTTTAGACTCGAGTAACCAAAGAGGCAGTTATGCAGACTTGTACTTCAAAGCAAGTTTAATCCTAAATGTCTTCATCCTAAGGAATTTTCAAATGCTATGAGTCATGTTTTCGAAAAACCTTAAACCACATGTGGAAGCTGTCAGAACAGGTCTGTTGATATAAAAGAAAAAAATAAAGACACATACAGGCTAGGAATTATAACCTCATGTCAGGGGCACTTGAAAGTGTTGATGAAGGACCTAATAACACTTATCATTTTGTACAAAGACTCTGCAAGATCTTTTGATCAAAAGCTTACATTTCTTCCTCATTAGTGAAAGCAGCCCTTTTTTCCAGCATACAGTCATTCTGCTTCTTTGCTGGCAAAATTCTGGTTTATGTGCGTGGATATTTGCATAAGACAAGTTGTCATCAACATAGATTATAAATGGTTTTGAGTTCTAGTAGTACTCAAGGAATGCAGAAATCCCTTGTGATACACTTATAGTTATCCCTAACAAAAAAACATTCATCGCAGGACATTTACAATCTTAAAGCCTTCATGCCAAAAAATGAACGGGGCTGAAATAAGGGAAGAAGGATTTCTGTGGGTGGAGACTATGAAAGCATACAAAGCATGTTTTTCAGTCCAAACATGGATTTGTGGAGACCATTTTGTGGTATTATATTTTCTCATTAAAACAGAAATTGCTGCCTTTTGACATTGCACTGCAGCAGGCAATTTGCAGACAATACATCTGTAATAATTCATAGGCATGTGAAAACATTTGGTTATAGTGATCTTGGTTTATCAGTTACCACTGCTGATAGCTATACTGGCTTTGACTGAACATAATCTGAGAGAGCATAGAGCAGAGATGGGGGACTCTTTGTCAATGAAATAAATAGCTGGAGTCTGATTTCTGTTCTCACAGTATTGTAAATGTGGAGCAGTTCCAGTGAGAGCATGGGTTTATAACAGCTAAATTCAGAAATGAGAATTGAGACTGTTTGTGATGGTTGCATAAAATTATTCTTTTTCAGAGGTGAAACCAGTCCTATACTTCTTATACTGCATATTTTTTCCATAATACTTATCTTTATGTACTTCCTTGGATACTATTTTGAAACAAATAACCAGACTCTTTCTTCAGAATCAGTGTCTCTCTTTATTGACTATATGTGGATTTCAGATTTCTTATTAGGCATGTAAGTAAACTAAATTCTCTTGTGCTTTTATTAATTGTCCAAACTTGGCACTTCTCAAGAAGGGGAGCACTCCTTTATGCTGCAGCCTTATGCAGCACCACCCCAGTGCTGGGAAGCAGTAGTAACTACTAGAGTTGCTGCTTTTGCAACTTTTATTAGTCTAAAGCAAGTTCTATCAATTGTCACGTGGAGATAGATTTAATTATATTTTAGTCCTTCTTGGATATTTTTGTTTCGGCTTTTTTGTTTTTTTTTTTAATAAAAACTATCTTCTGTTGGAAAAATTATGCAAAGAAGATGTTAAACTGTGTTTTTTCTCCACAAAGAACACATTTTCTACAGAGAACACTTCTGAGCGCACATACAAGGTGCTTTATGGTTAAAAGAGAAATAGCTGGTATTTTAACATTTTAATAAAATACAACCTCAAACTTGTCAACTAAGGTAATGTATAGTGTGATATAGTAGAGTCCTCAGAAATATGCACTGAGATGCTGCCAGTAATGAAACTAAACCATTGCTTTATATTAGTCTGCTTTAGAAGATGAAGAGTTAGAATACTTTACTAAGTCAAAAATAAGAACCCATGTAGAAAGGTACTGGTCAAATAATGGCAGCTGGAAGTTAATATTGGCATGGTAGGAAGTCAAAGTGTTGATATTTGTATATTCAGAAATGCTTTTCTCCCTGTATGTAACTATGAACTCCCATTTGTAGCACAGTTTTAGTGTCTTTGAAATGAGATTTCCAGATTTAAAGTTCCAAGGAGGAACAAACTCTTCTGTAGTGAGGAGGCTGGAGCAGACTAACCAGTTTTATGTTCTGTAAAGATTAAATCTAAGGGGCACCTTCCTCTGCCTCTTGAGCCCTTGGGGACCCCTGAGTGGTGATGGAGTAGAGCAAAGAACATAGCTGAGAGAATTCCATACAGTCATTGCAAACTGTCAGAAGTCAGAAGGAGACAATGCAGTAAAATTTTATCATCGCTGAAGGAAATGTGCCCTTTTTTTCTGTGGGTTTTCACTGTGTTTGTAATTAGGTAACTATTACAGGATAGGGGAGGAAAAAGGGGTCTGTCTCATTATCATGGTCTCCGTATCTCCTATCATTGTCATTACTGACATATATGATGTCTACCTGCAATATTTTTATTCATATTTCATACCTCTTATTTATGTTTGGTAGAGCATTGTTAGCACTAGACATCCTACATGCTGAAGTGTATTTTAAAAGGAATTAATTATTAAATCTGAAGCTATTTATGGTGTTTAGTTTTCCATTAATTGCTCGTATGTTTTTTAAACAGAAGATGTAGTTTAGCATTTGTTCTTTTTCCTCATAATGATTATGTTCTTTACAATGCCACAGACAGTTAAGCATTAGCTTCACTATAAGAAGAAGAGTTTAAACTGAGGTTATTTTTGGTTTGTATATTTTTTATAATGAAATAAACTAAAAAAGAACAGACTGTAATTTTTAATTACTTGTATAAGGTGAGTACAATTAGCATAAGTCCAAGTTAGAATCCCAATTATAACAACAATGTCATAGACAATAAATATAGCTTATGATATAATGTGCACAAATGAAATGTGGGCCTCTGCACCATTTTATTTGAATGTGTAGATGTAGGAGCTCAATTTACTGAGCTTATTTCAAGATGAATATACTTAGAATATTAGGGAAAAAAAGCTTCAACTTCATTATCAATTCTCCTTTGTTTTATACTAAAGCCAAAAAAAAGCCAGACTGTAATCAAAGTAATGTATCATTTTAATAGATGTAGGAAAAGAAGCACCTATAGATTTTGTTACAGAAAAAATACGAAAATTACTTGTACAAAATAGATGAGAAAAAGCCACAAGGTTCATTTTCCCTGAATAGTTTGGTTTTAAGTGGTTGCTCCACACTAAAAAGCCGTGATCCAGATGCCATAATATTACTTGATGCATGATGCCAGTGAAGTCTATGGAAATAATCATGAAGCAAAGCATTAGTAAGGTATAAAGTTTAGCAAAATAAGAAATTTTCAGCAATACGTGACACAGTCAAAATTACTGTGAGAAAAGTAATGAAAAGGGCCATAAATTAATTATAAGAGATTAGTGTTGTCATTACCTTTTCCTCTACAAATCCTAGATTTCCTTGAAGGTTTTCCATTCCATTAAAACGTCAACCTGCCTGTCTTAGGAAGGACACAATGCCACTGGGTACTTTGTGATATATTTAAATGTGAAGATACATCTTGAAAACACATCAAAAGCTAATGTTGAGATGCAAAGGCAATTGTGCAGAGGAAGCATCAGGAAGGTCCCAGAGAGATAGCCACAGAGGTGTCAGGTGACGCTTGATTTTGTGCACGGTTGTGAAGTGGGGGAAACTCCATAGAAAGGAACATGATTGTGTCAGTGAGACTGGCTTTGAGATGACTGACTCACTGACCTTGATCAAGCTGCTGTTTTACCTGCGATCAGAGGCAAGCTGACTGTCTACAGAAAAAAGGATATGTTGCATTGCACAGTCCATGAACATGCAACTCTGGAAAAATGAGCACTTCCAGAACAACAACCACACACCTTGGAGAGTGTGTGTATATGTGTGCACGGTACCACATCTCCATAGACTGTTCCTTGAGGAAGGGCAAAGTCTGGAATGCATTGCAACTGCAATGCAGGTTGTATTTTACAAGGGGATTTCTAGAAGGCAGGGCAATTTCAAACCAAAATGGCTGTTGTTGTGCTTTCCCTTGTTGCAGCTTTTTGTATCATTAATAGCTGTCTTGTCCAGGAATCCTGAATGATTAATGTTATGAGTGTATGCTAGTGTTCAGATTAATTTGTATTTAGATGGTATCGTACCTAGTGACCACGTGATATGCACATAAGCAGCCCTTTGCTGTGCAACATTATTAATGACGGTGATTTGTGAACAGAGGGGTATAAGGTAAAGAGTGGAATATACAGTATGTAGGAAAGAATATGCCAGAATATATTAATGACACAATATTATCAAAGCTATTTCAGAAGTATATTTTAGAGGCTGCAGCAACTGTCTATCCCAGAATTTAATCAGAAGCCAGAGCTTTAAAAGGACTCTAGGAGAAAAAAAAAATGAGGTAATATAAAAGTGTCACTCAAGCCAGCCGGCAATGCTAACAAGTTGCCATGTCTTTGTCAAATGCTCATCATTCATGCTAGTGTTAGGTAATGGCCATACAAATTGTAATTGTATAGATCAGGGCAAAGAGTTTATTCCAAGCAGTCACCCTTGCTGTTTTATTACATGAATGCCTTGTAAACTCAGAAAATGTTGAAAGGACTTTAGTAAGTAAGAGTAAAAAAGCTCAGAAATAAATGCATTGTAAAATAGGATTAATGGTATAAATTTGGGATTAACATAAATCCTATTTACCCCTACTTAATAAGGCATTATAAAGCAAGCAAGGTTTATGTAATAGGATTTAATCTTACTTAATTTTCTTCTTCAAGCAAATATCCAGTTGACCCTAACATGTGTAATACAAAAGACAATTAGTGAAATATTCTTCAGATCCCCAGAATCTTCTGTGATTAAGGGTAGTGAATACACATGATACAGTTGTGTGAGTGCTCCAAGTTATCCATATTACGACGTTGTTCCATATTTGCTATGCAGGAAAACCTGTCACTAAAATCCAAGGGAATTGTGGTTTTCCATAAACTTGATCGTCTATTCTCCCCTCCCCCCTTTTTGTTTAATTTATTTGGAGAGACTTGGAAATTTATACTTTCTAGTTGATTATACACCCATTAATATGATAAAATTTAGTTATATAATAAATGTGCTGTGTTTATATATCTTAATAATTTGATGATACATATATGCATATCTTGAAATAAATAGTTTCCCAACCAGTAGTTTTTTATTCTGACTATAATTCATGAAATATCTTCAACAGTAAGTGATGATAACATGTTTGATTTTATGTAAATGGCAGACTTAATGAGCAGCTTTCTTACAAATATATTTTAAGTTTATATTCCTGAATAATAAAAATTGTCTCATTTGCAATTGAGTAATACTTTTGTCTCAAGATAAAGGTTAATCATGAGGTTTAGGATATGTAGAGCTGAAAATGCGTTATTTATTACTGGACAGAGTTTCTTCTCCAGACTGTAAATTAGTTAATTTTTATGAAATGTCTTTGAGATGTGTAGATAAACAACATTTGAAAGTTCACTAACTCATAAAATTGCCACTATTTGGATGCTGACAGGTAGATATTAATACCCAGAAATAAATCATCTCAATTTAGCTACTTGCAATAAAGTTAACATTTTTCAGATAATTTTAGACATCTCTCTGTCATTTTTGCTGTCATTTTCATTGGTCAGAATTAATTTCTAAGGCTTTCAGAACATCTGAAAAACTTGTGTTTACGTGTGAAATACTAAGTAAATTTTTTCAGGACAGTCCTGTAGAAAGTGCTCGTAGTGTTCATGACAGCACCTATATTCCCTTGAATTCTGCATGTCCATGCTGAAGATTTTCAAGGCTTTACATCTGTAGTGATACATTCTATATATCAACTGTCAGGTCTGTTTAGTGGCTGGAATTCTTTTCACCATGTGAGCATTTTTGTTATTAACTCTACTGCCCATGTGCTGCTAACCCTTATAACCCTCTTTTTTTAATTGGTGATAGACTATTCTGGAAAGTTAGGGTTTGAAGGTACTTTTTCTGGTTATGAAAAAACATTAATCTTGTTTATCAAAGATGTCTACAGAGGAGAGCTGTTGCTCCTCAGGTGCGTAAGTTATTTCCTTTCCTCAGACAAGCTGAATACTGCTGAATACAGCTATTGAGGAAGCTGCCAGCAAGTGCATCCTCAAGGAAAGTGTCACTCAATGTAAGCAGAATTCTTACAGCCTGGAGGATTTGAGATTTAAAAAAAAACAACTCCCTAGCTCTTTTTTTCTTCCCCTGTCACTATCAGATTTTTTTTTCCTTTTCCTTCAGGAAATGGGTTTTTATGTTTTTCACCACCATGACTGATGGGCTCAGCCTTGCCCAGCAGCACGTCCACCTTGGAGCCACCTGGCATTGGCTCTGTAGGACAAGGGGGAAGCTTCTGGCAGCTTCTCATGGAAGCCAGCCCTGAAGCCCTCCATTACCAAAAACTGGCCGTGCAAACCCAATTTATCACAACTTGGGCAAATACAGTTGGTGCTTTTTCCAAGTCATCTTGATTTTGATACTTAATGACATTTCATTTCCACTTCCTCCACATGTTTAGTTGATGGTCCAAACATTTTGGATAGATGACTGATAAGTACAGTGGAGAAGTTGCACAGGTTTTTTGACAAGTTGTTCTAGTATGTTATTGGTTACTAACAGCCTAAAATTGCTGATTGCATTTTCCAAAGAGCAGACAACTTCTAAAATCCAAGTAATTTAGTATTTCCTTTAATTTATTGAAAACATTATTTCATTTTTTCCAAAAAGCAATCCATTTCCATTTTTTAAAATCCACTTTAAATGTAACAGAATATTGACAAGACATGAAAATAACTCATTGGTAAATAACTCAGTAATGGGTCATCATGAAAGGCACTTTTACAGAACTTCATGTCAGCATTGTGAATGGTTGTGCTGCTACAACCTTGAGAAATAGGCCTGTCACTAAAGTGGTAGTTAAATATAAATACCAAAAATAATCATGAATTCTAAGTGTATTTTATAGTCTGTGGTAAAGAAAAGGTGATTTATTTTAAAAAATAGGCAGTTTTAAGTCTCTGAAAGAAACTAGCTTTTGATATAAACCTCACAGCCAACATCTGATATGTTTGGTTATTTTAAATCACAGTCTGTAAGTGTTTGAAAAATCTGTACGAATACATCCTTTCTTCTCTTTGTTGATAAGCATATTTAGGAACGAGCTTTAACCTCTTTTTTTGTTTTCAGAAGCTCTCTTGACACTTTTAATGCTGCTCAGGATGATTAGGGACAGATGACTTACTGGCACACTCTTGGGATAAGATCTGGAATGCTGAACAAGCCCTCTGAGGCCCTTCTACCTGCAGACACACACTCATTCTGCCTCTCTGGCCTCCTCGAGGTGTTAGTGGAGAGATGTAGGGATGTCCCAATTAATCCCCTACCCCTTAAGCCACTTGACATAGCCCAAGAGTTGACTCTCTTCACTGATTGTAACAAGCATTAACATTTTCACTGGGGAGTGTGGTGGGTAGGGTGAATAATCTAGAAATATAAACCAAAATTCTATCCACTACCAATATTGAATAAAATTTAAGGAAGCTGATTTTTTTTTTCCAGTCATTTGCTCTAGACCTCCCTGTTCAGAGAACATTATAACTCACTTCAGGAGATCAAGTGCTGTGTCTGATTAGCTCTTTAAAATACCACTAAGTGGTTTGGCTTCATTTATTTCCCCTGATACATCAACCTATTGCCTGATGGCCCTCATGGAGAGGAAATATTGTCTGTTCTTCAACTTCTGGTTTCATATTAAAGAAACAAGTAGTTCTTGTTAATGTCATTCTCTTGGATAGGAAGAAGGTCATGCTTTAAGCTATGTTGCACTATATATTATAAGGTTTCAGCTATCCCAGGTATCTCAAATATGAATCTGAAGTTCTAAAAGAATAAAAGTAAATATTAATTATATAATTTGGTCCTTTTTTCTCTTCTTTTCTACTGATACTCCCTTATACTTCCCCTTCTTTCCTTTTTCTTGCCTATCTCACCTTACAAATTTTCTTGCTCCATTTCTTCTTTAGTGTCTTAGAACCATTTTTCTGTAAAATCTAACCACTTCATAAAAATGTGTTGAAATTGCTTCAGCTGAAATGTCTCTCTTTCCCACCCCTCGGTTGCAATTTTAAATGTATCTACATTTTTTTGTAGAAGAGTGAAGGGGTTTGGGGGAGAGGGAGGTGTTAATGTATTTTTTTAGTTCTTCATTATTACCAGAAGTTTTTCGTCATGAAAAGAGGTGGAAACTCTGATAAAAGTTCCAGTCATTTCACATGCACTGAAGAAAGATGGCAAAACATGACTTAAAACATTGATTTGTAAGTTATTCTTTATTTTAAATCAGCTTTCCCTGCTAGTATACTAAATGTGAATTGAATTAATCATTTTCTGCATCAGACATTCTGGATAATGTATTTTTGCTACATGGTTTTAATTCATTCAGCAGTATGGTACAAGTTGAAGTTGGATTTGCTGTGCTGATCCTTTTAATAAATATTCTAACGTCTTCAACAGTATCATCCCACTGCTTCAATCCTTTTCTTCTGTGTACTTTCATATTAATTGGAAATGTCTAATCTTTGCTTCTAAGGGCATAATGTTTTATATTGCATCTTTCAAGTCCTGAGACAGTGTATTTCTTACTGTATTTCTCCTTTCCCTCCTCCTCTTCCTCTGATTCATACTCTTTGTGGTGGTGTTCTCACATCTGCCATTACAGCCATTTTTAAGGGTCTGCTTCTTTTCTTTAAATCAACAATAAAATAGTGCATACATTTAGAATAGAAGGGAAGATAAAAATATTAATTGTGATAAAAGACTTCTGATAGGAATGAAGCTTGAACTAGTTGAGATGCCACATAATGTATGTAATCTTTTATTTAAGCAGATATTATTACAGAAACCTGAAGTCCATAGGTATGCTTTAGAAAACAGATTTTAAACATTATGTTCAATATAGCAAGACGTCTTTCAAGTTACAAATTTGAATTTTCAACATATTTACATTATCATTTAATCTTGAAGTCATCTGTTCAATTGTATATATTCAAAAACTCCACCTAAGATATTAAATACAATACTAAATAGTACTGGACAAAGAATAAAGCCCTGTGACTTTTGTTGCATCTTTCTATTTTAACAGTGATTATTGGTAACTATTCTTGTGAGTCTGACTTTTTCTAACTTTTCTAAACCCATCTTTAGATGAATAGATGTGTTTCCGTAGCAACTCCACGGAAGTGCAATTCAGATCTTACATGGCCCAAATTGTGTGTGAATATTCCATTTTTTCTCAGTGAACAAGATATGTAAAACAGTGCTTTCAATCTAATTATCTCAGTCACATAACTAAAACTAAGAGGAAATATTCTGGGCCTTTGTCAAAACCAAAATCTATGATTTTCAATAACCAAGAATGAAAAGTAAAAAAATTAGAATAGGGGAACTGAAATGCCTTTCAGTGGACAAAGAATTTAACTAAAGATACAATGAGTCATAGTCTAAAAAAAAAAGATTTAGCCTTTTGAAATTTGGGAATCAAAGGGCACACAAAATAATTTGGTTTTTTTCACTTTTTGCCTGGTAGTGTACAGGCACTCAATTAAGTTGTTACTATAGATGAGCTACTAAATAATGAAAATCACCTTATAATTATTTTTGCTGTCTCAGAGCAGATACTGCACTGAAGGGTCAAAATGGGAATATTTGGATTTTTTTTAATTATTTCAATGAATGCAGTGCATTTGAAAGAATAAATTTTAAATTTGTCGAAAATTTAGGAATGAAGCACATAAAATTCTCACAGATTGTATAGTTGCTTCTTAGGAAAATAACGCCTGAGTTTAGCCAGCAACAGAACTTAAGAATCAAATACTAAACAGGTATGAATATCAGATACAATCTGTGAAATAACCCATGGTTGTGTTAGCAAAATTATTAGAATTAACTCTTTTTTTATTTACTTGCAGACAGTTGATGTTTTTAGAGGCTGAGCTATCAGAAAAATGAGGTCTTTGAATATTGAGAAAGGAAGTGATACCCATAACTTATGGAAGGTTTCTGAACAAAGTCAGTTAAAAATAATATAAACTGTCAGAAAATGAATGTGGTCTCTTACTAAAGCAAAATTTCATAAGGATAAACTGCCAAAAATGTTTACATCTGTATATTATAATCACTTAGTATGCAGAGAACATGAAGAAAACTGATGCCCACGGTCGAAATAGCTGTATATGGAACAGCTGTATCATTTATTTATGATGTTCATATTATTATGATGTTCAGCTATAGACTATGAAAAGTGGAATCAAGCTTTGTTTAGGTTCTTGGATCATTTCAGTAAAGCACATGTAAGAAGAAGCTGAAATACTTTATTAAAGTCTGCAAAAAGGCTTTTTGCTTATACATCTAGTTTTGCCTGTTATCTTAGTTACCCATATTTGTCCAGTCTTCTCAGAAATAAAATCTTAGCCTGTTAGACAAGCTTCTTATCTTTTATAAATAGTTCGTAGTATTAATAATTGCAGCGTTTAAAGCTTCTGTGTCTATTTCAAGCCTGATTTTCTCCTCTATTCACCAATAACTAATATTTTCATCTTTGAATGGGTGTATCATGTATTGAAAAGTTTCTTCCTTTTTATGTTAGATCTTAAATATATAACAGTGCCTTCAGGAGATTTGATATGAGATCACCTATATTTACCCGTGCAAGCATTTTAGTAGGCTCTAAAAAATAATCTGATAACCTTTGTTCAAGTGCTAAAGGAGCAACCAGCTGAAAGTTTCCCAGCAAGCAGCCCTAGACCATCTGTCTTCTTCATCCCCTAAGGGAGGATATAAGCAGCTTGTTCATTCATTTTCAAGTAACTAAATTAAGACTATCTCAAAGCTGCTCTGAATTATGCCAGATCTACTAAAATGAAACAAACATAAGCTTTGGTAGGCATATAGTACCAGCAGTTTTGCAGAAACTATGGAAGATGGGAAGCAGATGTAATTGATACTTTCAGTTGCTTGTACCTGATGCCTGTCCAATCCACTGAAGCATTGCAGGGAAAGGGATGTCTTAGTTCATCTACTCTAGGCCTTTACTGCTGCAGTATAGTACACCTGTCATAAACCTGCGTTATGTTTACCGTTCTCTTAATCTTTTTCAAAACTTTTAATTATGTTTTCATTTGCAGTGCACGCTGAAGCCTACTGAGGTTGCATCAAATAGGTGTCTAATTGCATTTCTTTAATATTGAGTTTTCTGTTTATTTTCTTCCTGAGATAGGGTATCATCCCCAGCTTGATAAATATATCAAAAGTGCTTGTAACCACTTTTTGAAGAAGTGTTTAATCCAGCCTCAGTCCAGGGGCAGGGACTAGTCCTACATTTCCACAGTTCAGTATAAGGCTTCCAGAGAATTTTATGCTTTGTCTTGTAAACTCAACTGTTTGGAACCCAGCCACCTAGCCAGGTGCTCTGAGCTCGTCAGAGTCAAAGTACAGCAGCATGATGATGGCCCTTAAGAGGGAGCTTCTTGCTATCAAGTACTCACATACCATGTAAAGACCCATGAATTTCTCATATATCTATCTAATCACAGTAGTCACTGCAAGCCTGAACCTGAATTTGAAAGGAATTTCATTTATAATGAATTCTTTAATCACTTATGAAATTTATTTCTCTGTTTTTAACTCCAGTGCTTGAAATAGTTTGTGGTAGTACTGTATTGTCACTGTGAGTTGTTTCTCTAGAATGCAACTCGCAGGTCATGTGGCTTTTTACTTAGAGTTTATTAACACCTGTATTATCTTTAACTAAAATTTGTAGCTAGTATTCAAGATGAAATATATGCACACCAAGAAACTCTGTAGTGGATGTGGTAAGTATGGACATCACTCCAAGTTTAAATTATTAAGGATTGTATGTAGACCCCATCATTATAGACACCTATCTTATTATTTTTATTTTTTTAGTCTGTTTCAGGGACAGATGAATGATTCAGACCACCAGCTAAGCCAAATCAGGATCCCTGACAGTCAGTGATAGTCGTGATAAGAGTATGTGTTCTACTTTATTACCACATCTGGTTTTGGTGGTTTTTTTTAGTCAGGAGCAGTCCAAATAGTGAAAGTCTAGAGGTAATACTAAACATTTGGAGAAACGCTGAATGCTGCGATTGTGGTTCCTGAGGCTGAATAATGTTTTCTTTTATACATGCAAGTAATATGGAAGAGCAAATAAAGTCATAGCAAATACATTGTGAGACTTACCATGATAAATTCTAATTTCTTTGAAAAGACTGCATGTGATCAGTGAACCTGTTAATGCTGTCTAGGAAATTTTTGCAGTCACCCACCTAACAGACTATACATTTCCTGCAAAATATTCATGTTGGATGTAATTTAAAACCAAAGGGCTGCTTTAGTTTTCTAGATTGAAGAATGAATATTATGCTTCTTATAAATCATAAAGAACTTGAACCCAAATTTGAAGGATAAATATGATACAATGGTTTTGCTAGATGTTAGCATGCTTAACAAGGGGAACATGTACAATTTTAATTGCTTTGGACAGTTGAAGTTTTCAATCTGTAATGCTGCACACCACATAGTCAGCCTTGGGCACATCAGTACTCTAATTACAGAAAGTCTAGCTCTTCACCAATGTTTTAGCATTTGATTTATTTCCCGTTCAAGTTGTTCAAGAGAGCCAGAGTTAATTGGTTTTCCAAATGAGTGTTAAAAATATAAAGATCCAGCTTCATTAAGTGGAGGCTGTACTTACTGCGCATTACTGAGTTGTAAATCCATGTAAAGGTTAGAGAGTGAGATTTCAGAGCCTTGTGTACAAAACCACAACTTGAATTAGTTTGTTTTGCTTACAAATTATAGTTAATATCTGATCCTGGGCAATATTTGACCCTAGCTGCCTTTTCTTTCTTAAAGGGAAAGATAAACTGCCTGGGGGAAAAAAGTCAAGCTAAATATATTAAAAGTAGACCAATCCATTTTATTTATTTCATATGATTTTCACCATTTATCTGAAATTATCACAGTATTTCTTTGTAATCCTAAGGTACTCTCTTTATTCACAAAAGGGAGCAAGGCTTTTACTGAGTCCTTTCCTTCTATTTGAAAGATTCTTCCCAAGCATTTTGCAAACCAGCAATGTATCACAAACAAATCATAATGTCCTATTCTCGCAACCTACATGCTGTTCATGCATGTTCAGCAATCTTATACTTCTAATAAGAAATTTGCAATTAAAGAAACAAAGAAAGTTGGCAGGTATTTTAACATTTTTAAATTCCTATTGAGGTAATAAAACAGGATAGGAGGACTTTGCTGGGTTTTTCTCAGGAATAGCTAAAGTTTGTTTGCTTTTTTGTTCTGTGTGGGTGCATATGTGTGGTTTTGTTTTGTTGGAGTTTTGGGGGGAAGGATTGCCCTATTCCCTTGCATTACATGTTTTCTTAAAATATGTTCAGACTTTCATTCAGAAGAAGTATTTGATTTTTAAGACTCTTCAGTTTGGTTTGAATAAAAGGAGTGCAGAACACTCTGCGGTGTTCAGGGTGTAGTGTGGGGGTAACTCGAGGGAAAAAGCCATGTGGAGAGTGTGTTTTTGTTTAGGAGCAAGGTAGGAAGATTTGGTGAAAACATCTGCCAAGCCAGGGCTGGAGCTGATCTGCAGGATGGAATAGGTAGTGAAGGCACGCAGACACAGAACTGGCATGATCTGAGGTGTTTCCTGATAAGCCCATAAACAGGAACCTCAGAGAAGCAGTGATGCAGCTGCACACATTTGTGGGTTTAGACAGTGACTGCGAAGGGAGAGGAGTGTCCTGAGGAAGTGTGTGACTACAAGACTGTGACAGGAGAAAACAAATCATAAGTGGGAAATTAATTTCTGAGGGAGAAGTCTGTTTCTCTGGTAGGTGGTAATGGAAGACTGGACAGCAGGGAGGAGCAGGATTAGTCTCCATAAGGAGATTTGGAAACTGAGCCAAAGACTCATGGCCAAGAAAGGATGACACTGATCAGTAGGTGAGGCTGGGTCTGCTTAGGGGAAGAAAGGAGAACAGGCAGAGGATTCAAATTTCTCACCAGTGAAACATAACGCTGATATGGGGTTTAGATTTATCTGTCTGGAAGGTTGTCAAAAAGCTGATAAACTCATCCGCAGATGCAGTTACCTGGGAAGGCACCGAGACATCCATGTGGTTGACATGAAAAACTTGAACAGCTAAATGAAGGAGATGGAGCTATTCTTGTATTTTCAAAACCTGATATTGCAGAGAGAAAAAAAGGATGGCATAATATTAACAATAATTGTAGAACAGTAGTGAATACTTTCTTTTAGGGAGCAAGGACGGCTAGCAGCTCCCTTGGGCTTGGGGCCAGCAGCAGCACATGCTCCCCTGGGGGGGACTTGGAACCAGGGCCCATCCCATCCCCATCCAGGAGCAGGAAAGCCAGGGCACACCAGGGCAGTCCCAGACCTTGAGCATTGCCCATCTCGCAGGCTGGGACATGGTCCCACAGGTGAGCCCAGCGCAACGGAACCTGTGGCCAGGCCAGGCCGGGCTGTAGAGAGCTGGAGACTGGCTCTGCTGGGGGATCACTGGGACAGGGGCTGGTGGCCCCTGGGGGCTTACATGGGTCCTGGACCATGTGCATATGGGGAGAGCCCCATGGGGCTGAAATGGGGTCTTGGACCATGGGCAGGAGGGGAGCAAAGAATCAATGAAAATAAAAAATCATTTCAGGGAACAATTTTAGTGTTTAAAAGCTCTCAAATCTGCTGGAGATGTTCAGATATGGACAGAGATGGAATGTCTCTACAGAGAAATACCACAAAAAGCTGTATCAGGCTTTAACCTCTCACCTAGAGATCAGAGTCCAAACATCACTAAACGGTAGTTAAAACAAGTAGGAAATAATTTTTAATTAAAATATTTTAAAAGCACAGGTATACTAAGATGAGCACTATGAAATTCATTAAGTTCATTTTTCTGAAATTTCCTTAAATATATTCCATATCAAAATAAAACATAAATGTCACCTTTTTCCTGTGGTATATAAATTCACACCCACGTTATAGATTATTCATAGTCTTCAAATTAGGAGCTACTGTGAGATGTAAACCTGTTTAAATGATGATGCACCAAATAAACTCCCTTCTGTTTTCTCAGAAAAGTACTTAGAAATTGGCACTTTCTCCAACCAGCACTTAAACTTGACATTGAGTTTTCTGGATGTAATCAAAGGTCTTATCAAATGAATAGGCTTAAAAATCAATAAAACACCAGCTTTGGATCTTGCTACTGATCAGGTTTATCTGAAACAGAGACAGATTTCAAAGGTCATCTTTATACCAGACTACAAAAAATATTTTAGGAAAGTTTTCAAGGTTTGGTAGCTATCAGAAATTTGTCTGCTAAATTCTCTTACATGTAAAAATGTTTTGGGGTAACGAAATTGCAGACTATATACTCTGTCAGCAGACTAATTGTGGTAGTACATCTTATTAACACTGGTGAATGCTGTAATAGCTTTTCCTCAATGGTTGCTGCATTTAATGAGATGCAGCACAATGCCAGCCATATTACAGGCCTGACAATTTGTTCTATTGATTTATCATGCCTCTTTTACTGCTGCCTACCCATAAGGACTGTAAACCACTTGTTAGATAATTGTGTGTTTAGACTTCTTACCTCCACAAACGTACGATAAGACTCTCTTTGAAGCATTGCCATGTAAATTGGTGTTGAGCCTTACCTAGATTTTTCTTTTTTCACTTTTCCAAATTCCAGGTACAGTCTTCAGTAAGGCAGATAGAAGAATCCATTCTAAATTATCTGAAATTTTAAAATGCTAGTAATGTCTTAATGGATGCCTCTTCCATTTTATAAAACTGAGTTCTGCCAGCATTTTTTGTTATTACGCTGTTTTTCTTGTTAGTCTAGATATTTCACTTGTACTGTATGTAAAATATAATAGTAGATACATTTAGAGAAAACAATGCAAAAAATTCATAGATTTTTTTTTTTAGGATCTAATAAGGGTAAGACTGTACGTCCAAGCATGGAGTCATGTGCAGATGTCATAAATGCCTAGTTGCCGTAGCTCACATAAAATAAATGTTGCTTGAGAAAGTACTCAAGTGATATGAAACATCACATAAGTATTTCTTCTAGAAAATGCTCATAAAAGCCTGGACAGGAAAATGAACCACAATTAAAATTTTACAAGGACTCAGTGTAAATTTTAATCAGAAATATGCACAAAACAACTGCATTATAAATGCATGATTATTCACTGGCTGGTGAAATAATTGGAAAGATTCCCTTGTGAAATCTGCCTCTAGAAGCTTCTGTTTTCATTATTGTTACCTCCCTTTTTGACCAAGAGTATCCAGAGAGGTGGGACAGTGTGTGCTTCGTATAACTGCAACAGCATCTTTGTACACATTTAAGATAAATTGAAAAAGAAACTAACTTGAATTGCGTTAAAGGACGTGCTAAGAAGTACAAAACCCAGCCCTCTCCCCTAAAAAGATATTTAGATGTCAGTATCACACAATGGAGGTTAACTAGTTGACAGTAGTAGTAGGAAGAATTATATAGGATGTGGAGTCTTTGAGAAAATTTATGCCTAAATGGGCATATATGAGTTTTTAAAAAGAATAAATCCAGTGCTTAGAAAAACATAGAGATAAGCTTAATTAGAAGACTCTCTAAAGTTCAAAGTGGGTGTGGGTTCTGGATCCTTGGCAGTATATACTGGACTCATGCTCCTCACCAGCGAACGCAGCTTTCAAAGCAATAAGAAAATCTGTTTTACCACTGTTCAAGTACTGCACAGTATCTGAATCATCTCCTGGCTCTGTTGGAAAGAGATCTGAGGCGGTTGCCACAGCTCTTCCTTTCTCAGAAAATCTGACTTGGCAAGACAGTTTAAGATCAGGGAATTGTCTAGGCATCTGGGTGAGTAGTAGCTTACAATTTCTTCTGAAAGTTCAGATGCCTTCCTTGCCTATGAAAACTAACTCAATGCTTCTTTTTTAAGTGCTCATAACTTAAAAATATGGCAGAACCTAGTTCTGAAGCTCTTGCAGAAAAAAAGTTGCAGTGGTATCAAACCATCAAATCCCATCAGAAAAATGACCTGTGGCATCCTTAAAATGAGATATCTGGAGGCATATTACATGCAGACCTCCTCTCCAAATCCATGACATTCTAGTAGGTTGTACTCCACACAGAAGAGCTCAGAGGGGTGGGTCATACATCCGGAGGGGCTGGAGATGGATGGCAGACATGGAAGAATGCCCTGATCATGACTTGAAAAAACTCATACCAATATCTTGCCCTTAAATGCTAGAAAAAGCAATAGACTGACTGCTGGAGTCTTAAGTGTTGCCAAACCTTTCTATTCATAAGTAGTATATATAGGCTTACATGAAACAAAGACATTCTAAAATAGACGTTGTATCTGAAAGAACACTGTACCACAGCTGTCACTGTGGAGATGTCAAAATTATTAAGCAAGTAAAAAGCAGTAATGGAATCAAAAGATTGAATTATTTTAATCAATTATTTGACAAATTTAGATTACATCTTATTTTGAATACTGTAGCATTCCTATCTGCCTTGATCCAACAAAGCATTGATGTAGTCTGATAAATTCCTGTCTGTAACAGCATCTTAATGTCAGTGGCTTCACAAAAAATTCATTTACATTTGGAAGAGGTATTTAGATCAGAATCTTCTATCATGAGCCTTAGACTGAGGCTGAGTCACTTAATAAGGAAATTGGCATGTGCATTCAATTTGCCTAAATCAGTTAAAGGAGTCACCACTATCAACTGCAACTGATGAAACTCCTTCACTCGTTATCAGTCAACTATATAAATAAGAAAGTACTGTTTTGTCTCTACTAAGTATGTCTACTGTGCTGATGAGAAAGAACATACTTCAGTAGGATCAATGGTTGAACGTATGCTAGTTTGTGCTGTTGTTTGCATTTTTAGTTCTCAAAGTTGGTCTAGGTTCTTGAGCAAATATCTAAAAATAGTAAGAATTCTGCAGAAACAGTGCTGATCATCAGTCTTCAACCACTGTCAAACTACAAGGTTTGTTAAATTCAACATTACTGCAAAGAAGCCATCTAATTCTTTCATGAGTCAATACTGAGTACCTGTCTTCTAGGATTTTTGCAATATATGTTTAAACAGAAGGTCTAAAGCTATTACTAAGATATAATGTGTTCCAAGTAAGGATTAGTGATGTGTAGCAATGGCTCTGTTTGATAAGAAAACAAGCTGTACATAAGGTAACAATGAGGTAGATAAATGTTTCTAATGTATATCTACTTCTATGTTTTCTTTATGTAAACAAAGTTTCTAGAGCTGCTTATTATATTTTGGCTCACCTATGTAAGTTCTGTCAGAAAAGTATGTAAATGAATTTCAATCCTCCATAGGCCTGTGAATAAATGTGCACATGAAGTTTATTTGCTTATATATCCATGCAGTCATGGTCAAGAAAATGGTGCAAGAGAAACTGTATGAGTCAGACCTATAAGCCCTTTGCAATTTTTGTGATAGTTCACTAACCTCAAGTTTACAAAGCTGGAAAATTGAGGTTCTTTGGAGACTGTATTACTTCTAGGGGGAGATTCTCAATTGGTTTTTTTCTTACCCAGTTTCTTTGTTATCTGGTGCTACTTGGCAGTGAAAGGAAGATATTTTCTGGACAAAAATCTCCTTGTCAACATATGGCAGTCAGAGATGATTTTGTGGTTCTTATTTCCTTTTTCTAAGTGTATTCTTCCTCCATATATTGTGAATTATTTACTGATAACAATTTAGAATAAAATTTTCAAAGATTTTTTTTTTTTAACAGCAGTCCTGTCACTATTGCCTTCCACTTGCCTTGGTTTTATTCACTTAACTTGGTTGCACTTAATTTGGTTTTATGTATATTAACATTAGGTGTTCTATTGTTTCCAGTATGTCTGCTTTTCTCTCTTAAAAATAGTGTTGCAACCATGAACTTAACCTTAAAAAAGCAAAAAGCCCACATTTTGAAAATTATCTTCCACAGAAGTCTATATCATAAAATGAATAAAATATTCTAGTTATTGATCTAATACGCTGGTTGGAAAAAGGATGCATTTCAGAGACTGAGGAGGTGAGCAGATTAATTTTTATGTCACCGTTTTGCTCCCTTTACATTTAATAAGCACCTCTCTTAGTGGCTACATATTTGTAATGACTCCTTTGCTACCTGTTACATAGCTCTATATATAGTAATAAGTGGTTCATGTCATAAAAGAAAGATTATGCTTTTTCTTTCGTCAATAGTGTTTCTGAAACTGACTGTTGAGGTGGACTTACACTGTAATTAAACTGAGACTAGGCACAAATAAGACCTAAAATACTACTGAGTTTAAATTTAAAGACAGCTTGGAATTTTCTAACTTGTGAATTGCATATTTTAACATTTGCTTCCTGCTTATGGCAGTGTCTTTATTTTGGTTTGGTTTTTTGGAAGTTGTTTTGTTTGGGTTTTTTTTACTATTTAAGCTTATATAAACTTAGTGGAAGTGAGAAGCTTGTTAGCTGTGTGCATATCGCATGAAAATCATTAAATGTTTAAGAAAAGCAAATATATACAAGCTAAAACTAATTGGTGGTTGAATGTCAGCTATTAGATAATTATTTCTATTTTCAAGGAAAAAATAAGGAGAAAACTAGCTACTTGAGGCCAAAGTCTCTTTGAATGGGCTGCCCACTGGGCTGAGTACTCCCTCAACAGACATTATACCAAGTCAGAGTGGTTTTTTTAGAGACTGAATTGGAGTTTAATTTGTTCTTTGCATCCCTTCTCAAGAAAGCTAATTTAATACTATTACCAAGAAAGATTCCTTTAATTACATCAAACAGTCTTCTGTTTGGCATTTATAGCTTTAACACAAACTGCACTGGATATTTGAAGGTGCTGTATGAGAAATACAAATATCTGAGGGCATAGATATCTAAAGAAACAACATGTGTGTTAAATACTACTAACAGCTGTATCCAGTGATGGTCTTCCAACTTTCCTGTGCATTCAGATATTCAGTTTTATGCAGATAGCTGATCAGTTAATTGAGCACAGAGGTAAAATTTCTACAAAATTGATTGTTAAGGCCCGACTTGAAACCTCCTTTCCCTCCCCTTCCAGCTGTATTCGACCTGCAGTTCACAGTGCCTATACAACAATTCTGTAAATCTAAATGAGGTTTTCCACCCTCATGTGACCCAACCCAAGCTCTTGATGGAAAAATCCATCTAGCTGTGGTTTAGCTGAAATCAGAATTTGCTGCCAAAGAGGACAGCAATGCCATTTCAAGTCAGGCTCCCATTTTTTGTAACTTACCTTGTCTCTGAACACCTGTGAGTTAACGTACACCTGATCAAAGCTGAGAACTGTAGCCCCCTAACTAGTTTATAGCACAATGGAAACATTTACCTCTCCAAACTCAAGAATATTCTATCCCATTGTGCCAGGAAGTCAAGCCAAGGTGTCAGGAGGCTTGCATGGATGAGTGAGAAGCTCCTGATGAAGTTCAGGCCTTAAAAAGGAAGCATGGAAGCAGTGGATGCAGCAACAGATGACCCAGGAGGAATGCAAAGATACTGTCTTAGCATGCAGGGATGAGGTTAGGAAAGCCAAAGCCCATCTGGAGTTGAGTCGGTCAAGGGATTTAAAGGTCAGTAGGAAGGACTTCTGGAGAAATAGCAGCAGCAACAGGAAAACTTAAGAAAATGTGGGTACACTGCAAAATAGGGCACACGACATGGTGGTAAATGACATGAAAAAGGCAAAAGTATCTCCTTCACCTTGATCTTTATTTGTAATGTTGGTTTTTGGGAATCCCAGGCCCTTGAGACATATGGGAACCCTACAGGCATTAGTGGAGGACAGGGAACATTTTAAATAGCTTGGACATATGCAGGTCTATGGGACTTGATGGGATGCACCCATGTCTGCTGAAGGAGCTGGTGCTATCTGGTGATGTCATTCTTTATTGTCCTTGAACAATGGAATTGGGAGAGGTTACGGAAGAACGGAGAAAGAATCACTTCACTTAAAGACATGATGGAGAACATGGGGAACAAGAGACCTGTCATCCTCACCTCAGTCCTGGGAATATGATAGAGAAAATCCGGGAAATGTTTTTCTGACATCTTACAGACATAAGAGTGAGTGACTGGGAGTTATCTACAGGGATTTACAAAAGGGAAATTGTGCTTGACCGACCTGATAACCAACCTGAAATTACTAGCCTAGTGGACAAGGCAAGAACAGTGAGAATTGTTTACCTAGACTTTAATAAGGCTTTTGGCACTGTCTCTCATGAAGTCTTCATACACAAACTAATGAAGTACAGGCTAGATCAGTGGACAGTGAGGTGGACTGAAAACTGGCTGAACTGCTGTGCTTGGAGTTTGATCAGTTGCATGAAGCCCAGCTGGATTCTAGTTGCTAATGGGTACCTCAGGGGACCAATACTGTTTAACATCTTCATTAGTGAACTGAATGATGGGACAGAAACTCCCTCACCAAGGTTGCAGTTGATACAAAACTGGGAAGAATAGGCTGTGCATCAGATGGTTATGGTGCCACTCAGAGACCTCAATGACCTGGAGAAATGGGCTGACAGGAACCTGGTGAAGATCAAGAAAGCAAAATGCCAAGTCCTAAAACTGGGGAGGAATTAACCCCATGTACTAGGGCAAGCTGGGGCCAACTGAAGTTTTGCAAGGAAAAGTACCTGGGGATCTTGTTGAACACTAAGTTGACCATGAACCAACAATGTGCCCTCACAGCAAAGAATGCCGGTGGCATCCTGGGCTGCATTAGGTAGAGCACTCCCAGCAGGTCAAGGGAGATGGTCCTCTTTACTCAGCACTGGTGAAACACGTCTGGAGTAGTGGGTCCAGGTCTGGGCTCCCCAGTGCAAGAGAAATGGACATACTGGAGTGACTTCAGCAAAGGGCCATGAAAGTGATTAAGGTGCTGGAGCGTTGAGGAGAGGCTGAGTGAGCAGGAACTGTTCAGCCTGGAGGCAAGAAGACCAGAGAGATCTTATCAGTGCTTATTAATGCCTGATAAAGAGGAGTTAAAGAGACATACAAGGCACACAGTGGGAGTTGCCAGTGGAAATACAGGTGTCAAGAACAGCAAGGGCTGGCTTGAGGCCGATAACTGAGGCCAATACCACGGACAGCAGGGGAGAGGCCTTGCCGCCCAGAGCTCAGTCCCACAGTGTCCCAGCAAGGCCAACTAGAGATGGTGCCCAGGTTCAATCAAGACTCCAAATCTTCGGATCGGTTTGCAGCAGAGACAGATCTGAGATCAAGCCAGGAAGTCAATCCACAGTGCAGGTCTGTTAGGGATAAATAGGGTCAGACACAGCTGGGTGACTGTCAGGCAAGTTTATGGTTACAATGCAGACTCGAGGTCAGGCTGGGAAGCCAGTCAACCAGCTGGGATCCAGATCAACAGGGTCCATGGCCAGGAACAAGCACAGATGTGACTCAGCTGGAGACAGGCACGCTGATGGCATCACTGAAGCCGGGAATGAAGGCCGAGCTGAAATAGGACTCATGGGCCCATGGGTAAGGGGTGTGGATGGAGGCTCCAGTAGGAGGTGCTCAGGGCCAGTAATAGAAAATTACTGTGAGCAAGGGCTAGTTGGACTAGACAGTCTCAAGATCTAACCTTCTAATGTTCAGGTTTTTGTAATTTTCTGATAGCTAGAAACAAATATGAAATTACATGTAAGGTGAGCATATACCCACAGGTAACTGCTATGGAATAGCTATCTTCAAATTCACATTCAATCTTACCCATAGTAACTTATCATTTTTCCAAGCCCTCAACCTCTAAATCTCTCTCTGTTCCGTAAATCTACAGTAGATATTCCTATCCAAGCACACTTCTTATTTTAAGATGTTACATAAAATTTATGATTCTTAAATGCCTTAAATAGGCATTAAAATGTGTAATTAATTAAAAGTCTGGCTATGTATGTACATACATTCTGTAAGTTGGAACTTTCACTCCACAGATATTTTTTCCCCAGTTTCATATGCATATACAAATACTACAGATACACTCTTCTTTACATCTCGTTTGCATAATATATCAGTGCTGGCAGAACCTAATTTGGGTCAAAAGAAATCTTGACTCTGCTATGGTGTTCCTGCTGACTCCATGGACCGCTTGTTGATATTATTGTGAGTTCTGTGTACTGAAGGAATGCAGCATGTCTGAACTAAATTCAGTCAAGTAGATCTAAGAGAATTTTCCCTTACTATACTGTATTGCCTATTGTGAGCTGTTTTGTTTATACATTATAGATTAGTTGTTATCTGATAGGTAAGCTTTCATTCTGAAGTTAAAACTCAGTAATTTTCCTAACTATATTTTTATGCAAAATTCAAATTGCCATTTGCTATTCCCTCAGCAGTATCTCTTTTTTGGAAGGAAAAAAATCAAACAAACCACCAAAAAAGGGTTATAAAAGCAGTTAGTTTCTTTCTGTAGGATTCCTGTTGTGTTGATTTCATGCCTGTTCTGTGATGTATACCACTAATTTAGCAGTCATGCAGTATACTGGATGTGTTACAGTCATGAGAAATTTACTTAATCCTGAAAATCATACTTGCCACAGTTTCAGTACAACTCCAATCCAACTTGTTTTAACAGAAATTCTTAGCTCTCCCCATACTCATAAGGACCTAATTTTACCTCCCTTAAATACATACTTTCTACTCTATGAAAATTAATTAGTAGTCAAATATGCTTGAGAAATTTTGCTCCGAAGCACAATCCTAATAAAGCTAGTCTAAAGTATACCCAATGATACAGGAGTGACTGGAATAACTAAAGATCTTTTTACATTTTTTTTTATGTCTTCTCATCTTCCTAGGTATCATTGTTTTGAATATATAGGTGAAATAGAGGTAGGTGAAAGACTGAGCTGCAGTCAGCACCACTGGATAGAAAAACAGAGATTTTTGCCTATGTTTATTGAGTAATCTATTTTTTGCATTCAGTAAACTCAGCTCAGCTCCTTTACTGTAATCTTTAGATCCTAGGACCCTCAGTCAAAAAGATGCTGCTGTTACATTTTCCTTGATTCTGCTGTCTTTGTATTGCTAATTTCTCTACAGTGTTCATCTGGTTTTGTTTTGACTCATTTACAGAATTGGAGAAAAATATTGATTTGGGGGGGGGGTTGTTTTTTTTTTTTTAGTTTATATTTTAAAATGGAAAGTATAAGCATTTGTTACAGATACAAAAGCTGACGTGATCAATAGAAAAGATACTAATGGGCTCTTTTCCTGTCACTTAGCTTTTGATGTAATTCTAGTGTCAGCACTTACTATAGTGCTGTTCTTCCAGAAAGCCAAAAGGAGCAGAGAGAAGCCCTCACTAGGTCAGCTACAACCACAGACTCAGATAAAAGGACCTGTTTCCTGTGCATCACCACGTACTTCTACCTTTTTCTTAGGAATATACTAGCCTGAATTGTGCCCATTTGGAAAAAGAAGTTGAGCTGAAATTAATATGAGGCAATGTCATTACAGGAGTGAGCTAACCATAAGCTGCAGATGTAGATAGGCCAGGAAAAATAGCTTATACTCTTAAGATTATAACTTAGAATATATATCAAACGGTTGGAACCTTTTCTAAAGCAATTTTTTTTTGTTGAATTCAAGACAAAATTTTATGTGTGACAGACTAGCAGATGCCACCCCCACTTCTTTCCAGATACTCTAAAATTTCAGCTTTCCACACAGAGCTCTGCCTTTAAATTTACTTGAGTTTTGCTATGCAAAAAGTGCATCCTTCCTCACATAACTAAGTCATTTGGACTCTCTGTCAGTGGATCACGGATTATAGAATCGCAGAATCATTTAGGTTGGAAAGTACCTGTAAGATCAAGTCCAACTGTTAACCCAGCAAGGCCAAATCCAGCACTAAACCATATCCCTCAGTACCACATCTGCATGGGAACTCAACCACTTCCCTGGGCAGCCTGTTCCAGTTGTTGACAACATTTTCTATGAAGAAACTTTCTATCCAATCTAAACCTCCCCTGGCACAACTTGAGGCCATGTCCGCTTGTCCTGTTAAATGTTAGCTGGGAGAAGACACTGATCCCCTCCTGGCTGCAAGTTCTTTTCGGGTAGTTGTAGAGAGCGATAAGGTCTCCCCTGAGCCTTCTCTTTTCCAGGCCAAACACCCCCAGCTCCCTCAGCTGCTCCTTGTAAGACTTGTGCTCCAGACCCTTCACCAGCTTCATTGCCTTTCTCTGGACACACTCTAGCACCCCAATGTCTTTCTTGAAGTGAGGGGCGCAAAACTGAACACAAGATTCAAAGTGCAAAGTTTTTATGGTTAGAATTTTCCTGCTAGATTAATCTTTTTCATATTAAAAGCTTTCTTGTCTGTTTATCATCTGTTAGCAATGGCAGTCACTTCTGGATCTTGATAGACAAGGAAGTATCATTGAAATGTAATGAGGCTATATTATGCACACAGAAAACTTCCCATATTCCTTGCATTTTATATTAGAGAATATGTTTCTCACTCCTGAAAGGAGTTTATTTATAGTTAGTTCCTTCATTTGCTGTCTTTACAATCTGCAGTCTCTGTGCGTTTCATGAATTATGATCATGTAAGTTACATTTGTGCATTTAAATTTGATCTGTTTTTTTACTCCTGTCTGAAGCTAAAGTTTGTGGGGTGTGCCTTGGAGAGAGAAACACTGTGAGGCACTTACAGCACAGTCTAATGACTTGAGGCAGCGCTGCATTTTGCTGGAGTTTTCCTTGGCTGAGGTTGTTGGCTTCCTGGCTTCCACTGAGCCAACTCTAGGGCAAAATGCAGAAATGGAACTGAATCAGCAACCTGCTTGCTTCCTTCCACGTGAGGGCAGTGAGCATGCCTGTCAAGAGGAGATAGCGAGTCTACTATCCCCAGGAGTAAGTTTTGCTATTGGCTCTGAGTTTTTTACAACTCCTTCACAGGTAATTTCCTCAACCCTAGCGCATAGGGGAGACAAATATACTGTCAGTACAAGTAAGCAACTAATCAAGTTACCGTGGCTAGATAAAAGATTTCTGTATTTAGAAATTTCTTGCACCTCATACAAGCACCATGTTAGAACAAGGAGGAAACATACTTCAAAGCTTAATGTAAAATTGTCTCATTTTGTTATGCAAGATGGTTTGACTTAATTAGATCTCAAGCTTCTATCCATGAAAAGAAGAGGACATCAAATTTACATAACATGTAAGATGCAGTTAAAGAAGAGGAGGGAGGATGGTTTTAAGGCACTACATAAATACCTCACAGTTGGACATGCATAATAATTCGAACATAGACATGCATAGATACTTTCTTGTGCTTTAAGACATTATTGTGATCTGTGCTGAACAGGAAGGATGGACATCATATAAAGATGCATAGCATAACATAATCTTTAAAAAGAGCTTCTAAGTGTAACAAGCAATTAGTTTGGAAGTTCAAAAGTCTATATTGAGGTGTTGTTACCTGTCAACTTTCTGTGTGACCAAAAGGTAGATTAAAAACAAGTCTTGTTCTGCAGCAGACTTCCTCATGGCAGTTGTAGGGCATTACTGCAAAGCAGCCACATCCCAGGAAGAAAATTGGATACAGAAGTAGAACGGGGCATCAACGTACTTACATGAAAGACAGACAGACTTACACACACACACATGTTTTTTGTTGAAACGCAGGAAAACAAAATATATCCCAAAAATATATTTGGAATAATCTGGAGAACTACAAATCAGCAAGCTGAACTTTTCCAGTGGAAAATTGGTAGAAGTTCTGAAGAACCAAACTGACAGATGAAGCTAGTAGACAAAGAAAAAGCTTTGACGCATGTATGTGGGGAAGAATCAGTGCAGCCTATCTAGAGACAGTGAAGAAACAAAAATGGGATGAAGGGTAGTCCACTGACATTTCTGAGAAGTCTGTGATTATGTTATTTAAATATTAAAAAAAATCTATTAAGGATACTAAGCCGTTATGTTATATGAGGAATAGTTTTCTCTTGGACTTGATTATTGAATAAACAAAGTTTACCCATATCTGGAGCAGTATAAATCCAATTTAAAAGACTCAAAAGGATGCATGTTTTCACACAGGAAGTAATTTCTGGAATCTGTGCCACAGGATGTTACAGGTGCAAAAATTAATTTTAAATTACTTAAAAAATTAATGCAAACATTTGTGGAAAGTAGGTTCACCTGAATGCACAGTTGCAACCACTGACAAAGCCCACAAGAATTATTCTGAAAAAGCAGTCTGCTTGAGAAAAAAAGACCCTCAAAGGCAACCTATGTCATGATGTTTTGTGGTATGGGAACCATGAATTCAGGTTTCAGAAGACCATATTTTTGTGACTGCAATTTATTATTATGTAGTAAAATGACTGTGGTATAACAGGTGTGGTTATACCAGTTAGTGACTGTGTGACATAAAACTGTCTGTCCACCTGTGCAAGATCAGACACCATGGACCACACCAGAGCTCCGATTAGTCTAGTATGCTGCAAATAGTAGCAAATATTTTGATAAAAATTATAAACAGTATAGACAGCTAGAGAGAAGTACCATCTGAATAAAAAAGGAGTGATCATCTCAGACAGTCTGAGAATTAGTCTACTGGCTTTTAAGCAACAGTAATGCAGGCTTTTTTAACATTTTATCATAATGTTAAGCCTGACATTCACAGAAACACTAGGATGTCTAACACCCCTTGTTTTCACAGTGGTTAGTATTAATCGGTAGTGTTAGCATCTAAATAGCTTTTTTAATCTAGCTTTAAAGACTTTGGGGAGAGGTGTAGTCCCTGTTTTTTCATTGTGAGATTCTGCTTTTTCCCCTAGTTTTCTTAACATCACCTTCACTATCTGTGTAAATAAAAGGCTAGAAATTACTCTTGTAATTTTCGTCTTGTTTCCAGAGATTTTAATTTTTGTTTCATGATGATCTCAAAGGTATTTTCCAATCTGTGATTCTATGATTTTACTTTACAAATGGAGTCCAACAGACGTCTGCTTCATCCGGTCTCAGGCTATTCCCTTCATTGCTTCTCCTAAACTGCTTAAGCTGGGAATCAGTATTTTAGGCTTTTGACAGCCTCATTCACTGCAGATCTTAAATTAAATTTGCAGTGATATAGATAAGCATCCTGTTGTTGGTTGTAAACACAGATTCCCAGATAAATGATTACTAATAATCAGGACCTAGCACAAAAGATTATGATTTTTTAGGAAGCAACTATGTAGCAAAAGAATTTGGATTTGATGTCCTATTAACCTGGAAAAGTAGTACTTTGAGGCTGATTTGGGTCCAATGGCTGAAACAGTGCAAGGGAGACACCAACATCTTAATTTTTTTAACAGGAACACTAATCATCTATAGCATAGGTAACTGCTTGATTATGTTTCTGTTGGAATATTTCTTAAAGCAATGGCTTTTTAGTTTGAATGTATCTTTTTGTTTATTCTAATTTTTGTATTTAGAACCTAGCACTATTTTTTTCTTATTTTGATCTATTTTTTGTAGATTATACAAGAAATATCTTTCCAGCTCACCAAGACATTATTTGTAGGTTTTATTTTTAAATGGCTCCCTAAGGTGCTTATGACTAAAGAATAAAGTTCAAAGTAGTCTTTGATGAAGAAAGGAAGTCATAACAGCAAAGTGTAAAGAAGGAAATTTAGGATATTTGGCAGCTTGAAGGTGATTCTCATGAGGGTGACTGAATTCCTTGAGGAGTCTTAGGTGATTTCAGTGCAATCCATAGGAAATGGTAGCTTTTTTATGCTCTTCATTCCTTCTTACTTATTCTTACTTATTCTTACTTCTTGCTGCTCCTTGCTTCTTTCTTCTCTTGTGCCCTGATATGTGTTGCCCACGGGCTCCAATCCCTCAGGGATGTCCCTGTCCCAGGGTGCGTCACCTGCACCCACAGTCCCATCAGAGGTATTCCTGCTCCAGCACAGAGCACCTTCTTCCAAGATGGAGTCTCTAGCCATGCCTTCTCCACAACTTGGAATGTTTGAAGGCTTTCTTTAATTCCTTTTTTTCTTATTGATATATCTGGGAACTGAAAAATTAATATGATCTTTACTTCCTTTGCTTTACTACCATACCTCTTATGGACATTTCAAGGGAAAGCTTTCGTTTTTTTGAAAGGAAAATTTGACAGAAGAATTTTGTATTATGGTGAAATGTATTGTGACTAAGTCAAAATAAAAGCATCATTTCATTTCATCTTCTGATGAATTTGAGGAAGTTTGGGCTTTTCATCATATGCTCCCTTTATTTTCTTTGCATTGCTTGTTTGCTTTTATGCCAGCATCCATTAGGAATGGTTGGACAGACATCCTAAGGCCTCCAAACTTTCTTGACAGTATTTTATAGGTAGAAAAATGTAGGGTTACAAAAGTTGTTAATCTATAACACACACAGGGAAAAATCTAGAGAAAGAAGCAAGACCCAAAAAAGAAATAATATTTTAATGAAATTAAAACAAAGTATGAAAGTAATGAAATTGATACAAAGTATTAGGAAATAATCTCAACTTTAAAAATACTAACCTAAGTGCTAGGGTAAGAAACACAAGCTGTTTCTGCAGGAGGAACATTTGAATTTCATGGTCAGATTTAGTATGACTTCCCTCTGACTTTTAATGTTAAAGTGTATGTATAAGTAAGTATTTAGAACAAGCAATTTTCAGATGACTATACATCAGTGCCCCTGTCTCACTGGTTGTAGTCATCCAGTAGTGAAAGAGAATTACTATGATGTGATGTGAGATTACTTTAAAAGATAAAATACAGATAAAGAGTGACAGTAATCACAGTATTGGTAGAGAACTCTTCACTGTCATTCCCTTTGGATAGAATAATTTTTTTAAATAAAATTTAAAAAAAAAAAAAAAAAAAAAAACCAAACCCCTAGTTTTAAATACCATACTTAGTTAAATCATAATTTTTCTCACAAGCAGAAAGGTTAATTTTTTTCCTCAAATAATTATTGTGAGATACTGTGTCAGCTCTCAGATATACTGACGGACATCACTAAACATACAAACTTTTTTTGATCATCTTGCAATCCTATTTTTTAAAGTTCCCTTACTACAACTTAAAAGAAATGAAGGGCAGCCTACACATTTTTTGTGTTAGTGAAATCAGATGAGGAAATGTTTTGACAACTCAGAGGAATACTATGTATTTCAGGGATCTTAAAACTATTCAAAATCTAAAGAATAAGTTTGAAAATTCATCAAATGTTATGAGCTAATGTGAAAGTTGTACCAGGGTAGGCTTTAATGAACAAAGCCACACCCTCAAGCTCATCAACACGGTGATGTATTTCAGTGCCATTTTAACACATCTTTTTGCAACAATAAGTTGCATGTTCTAAGGTGACATACGCCTCTTATTCTTGGCTGTGGACTTCTAATCGTGGATCTTAGTGTTTAAGTTGGTGAAGCTGTTTCATAAGATATCCACAAAAGGTTTATAAAACAGCCTTTTCCACTGCATCAATATCTAATCTCCTTTTAAAGCTGATATGAGTAAGCAACGACTCATACAATTTAAGAAGGTGGTGATAGGATCCAGATGATTGTGAGGGTTTTTTTCATTGCTCTGACACAGATTTGCACTTTGATTTTGAGAATGTTAATTACATTAACACTTCAAAATTCTGTTTTCTGCATCTGTATAATGGGGATAGTGATAATTAGTTATATCACAGGTTTGCTTGAAAGTTGAATTCTTTAATACAGTAAACAGAATTGGTATAATTATTTATATTATTATTATAGTTTTCCTCAGAAATAATGGCAACTAGAGTATAACACATTTTAACTTTCTGTATTAATACCTACAGTTACATTTCCCAGATTTTAAAATGAAAAAAATTCCCACTTATTTGTTTTTCTAATTTTGATGCAACTGAATTCCATGATTTCTCCCACTGTTCTAAGGAGGAATTGCTCTTAGCTCAGTGGATAGGTTGTTATCGGCATGCTGTAACTTATAAAAATATAAAGACCAAAATGTCAGTGATGTCTCTGCCACAGTGACTGCACAATCCAGGACACAGATTAGTCATGCAGAAAAATATTTTTCTCTTCTACTTGTCATTTCTGTGATCAATGCTAGTTTCTATGAAAAGCAGAGACGCTGATTTGAGAAACAGAAATATGCAGTGTTTTTTTCTTTTGCTTTCTCATTGAAAGTGAAAGCAGAAGCAAAATATGAAGTAGTGTTTCTCTTTATGAAATTCACATTGTAAAATAATTAGAAGACTGTCTGGAAGCATGCAAAACCTTTACAGAGACAGTATGTACTTAAATACCAAGATTTACATCTCAGATTCAAAGATATTTTGAGAATGTAAATCAAGTACCTTAAAAGAATCTTATTTCCAATTTTTTTCCATATTAAAATACCATGGTTAACAACCCAATTGCAACATTATAGAAACTTCATATAACATGCTTGAATTTTGCTTAGTTATGAGGAAGTAGGTATAAGTATCTATTTATGAAGTCCATTGGGGATAGTTATGATTTACAGCCCTGAATCATCTTCTGCAGCTAGAAAACTAAGGAACAAAGAGGAGCTATATCTTTCTTATAAAATGCCAGTGGAAGGGAGCAGGTAATTTTGGCACTCTAGAGGAGTGTTGTGGTATTGTGTTCTATTAGAAAGAAAGAAGTGGTATCAGCTATGCTTTTTTGGGCAGATTGATTTGTATGTATTAGATATTTCTGGGGCATGTCAACTGGCTCAAAACCTTCCTGGATGATAAATTGACAACTTAGTGGGTAGTAAATAGGTGTTAGTAGTATATAGTTGTTGAGCTGTTCAGTTCTGCCAAGATTGAAGCTACAAGTCTGCCCAGAAGAAAAGCTTTAGTAATATAAATGTCAAAGTCTTAAATGCTTCAAGACTTCAGACATATTGGTAGTTAGCCTCGGTTTTGGAGGATCAGTTAAGGCAGCTCCCAGCTCAAAACGCTAATATAGCTACACCCTTTGTCTCCAAATAAATCTCACACTTCAGGTTCTGTTGGGCTACCTGAGGTTTTAATGTCATTTGAGGACCTTGTGGGGATCTTGATGCCTTCAAGACATACCCAGAAGAGCAATGATATCACACAGGACCCAGGAGAGACTTCTGCCCTGCTGGACTGGGAGGCAAAAGCTGAGATATGTTAGTATGTCTAAAATGACAGTAGATAACTATGTGGAGCTGCTGAGTTGAGCTCTCGATATCTACCCTGTGGTCAGATGTGAGTTATCTAGTTTTCACACTAGCACCAAAATCAGTTAGTCTTACAATAGAAAACTCCACGGAACTGTGCTTTTGGCCTCCAACAGGCACTGATGAGAAAGACATCTTTCAAAGACAAAAACTGTGTTTCTTATCCAAATGGACTTAAATTTAATGTTTTTACTATTGATTTTCTTTCTTAAATAAGCCTCCCCATACTGGCAAGTGACTTTTCTGTTGTCCATTACATTGAGCTTCTCCACTCCACATCTTGAAATACAGGATCCTCAGACACTACTGATGATAAAATGGACAAGAAGAATGTTGCTTTTAATTTTGACAAGGAATGTTTTCAGTTTGTCTGGGTGCTCTAATTTTCACTCCTATGCTGACTGCAAATATATTCATCACTCTGCCCGGAGGTCAAAACTGAGATACAGCCTTCTTCAGTTTGGCAAGATGACTACAGTTTAAAAGCTGAAGGCTGCGTTTTGATCACCAGTGAAACAACTCTTAATGTTTATTTGAATACTAATAATTTAGTATTATTTCAGTGATACTTGTAATTGAGTGCTATAAATGTCCTTTCTCCATTTTATAGTTCTGAGCTAGGTTTTGGGCTTCCCAGATGTTCAGGATGATGCTCAGGAGTATGCCAGTCACTTTACTGACAAATCTCCAAACATTTTGCCAAGGGAATAAATACTGCTAGCTGAAATGACTTAGTTCCTATTTAATATTAATGCTAAATAGGCAAGTCAGTCTTCAGTAGACCTCATTGAGATCTATGTTCTTGACTGGCTACTGGAATGTATATAAATACTGAAATCAGGAGGAGAGCTTCATTTTTTTATATTTTTAGAGGATACAGTGTGAGAAATCAGCATCATAGGTAAGTCAGCATCTTTTGCTTTCTAGGTGCGACAACAGACTGAAAGTCTTGTAGAGATTTTAAGGCAATGAACTTTCAGCTGTGGTTTTGTTAATCTGCTTTCATCCTCAAGTAGAGTTCTTGGGTTCACCATTATGAGACTCAGAGGTGTCAAATATTTGAACATTTGAATACAGAAAATCACTAGTGACAGAAAGAGCCAGCTTCCTTTCAATCCATATCCCTTTACATCCCAATTTCTTACAGTCACCAAGCATAATTTCAAGTATTTACTTCCTTCAGTGTTTTAGTATTTTTAGCATTTAGAATTGAGTTTTATGAACTTCTGCAAAAGATGGCTTATTAAACTGGAACAAAAAAATTGAGAGAGTTAAAATTATTTTCGACATTTTAAATAATGTTTAGATGTTTTCTGTAATTGTGTGTACATTTATACACTGGACTAGTACCTGGTCTTGGCTAGGGGAAAAAAAACCACCACCACAACCCTCGGTTCCATGGATTTTCTGTTTCAAAACCCAAATGAATACTATAATGGAGCACTGTATAAAGCATTAGCACTGCATCTGTGAATCATGAAAATGTTTTTTTTGCATGGATTCCTGAGTCGTTTTGACCATTGCAATCACAGCTAAATCTGTGTCCTTATTTCCTCCAGTGCATTAACTGAACAAAGACATGCTGATGAGGAGACAATACTGACACTGTGGAATAGTGGTCTATCAGCTGAATTGTCAGTGCTGAAACATGAGCAGCATGAACTATGCCTTTTTAGAAAACCTCCTGCTTATCCAAGGAAGTTCCAGATGACTGGAGGTTGACCAGTGTGATGGCCATCCACAAGCAGGGCTGGAAGGAGGATCTGGGGATGTCAGCCTGACCTCGGTGCCCAACAAGGTTAGGGAACAGATCATCTTGAGTGCAGTCACATGGCACATACAGGACAACCAGAGAATCAGACCCAGCCAGCACAGGTTTAGGAAGGGCAAGTCCTGCTTGGCCAACCTGATCTTCTTTTATGACCAGGTGACCTGCCTAGTGGATGAGGGAAAAAGGCTGTGGATGTATGGACGTCTGCCTGGACGTCAATAAAGTCTTTCATACTGCTTCCCATGGCATTCTCCTGGAGAAGCAGGCAGTCCACAGCTTGTACAGGGGCACTCTTCATGGGGTTAAAAACTGGCTGGGTGGGTGGGCCCAGAGAGCGATGGTGAATGGAGCCACATCCAGCTTGGTGGCTGGGGTTCCCCACTGGGGGAACACAGTGAGGGTCTCCAGTGCTCAGTATTGAGGCCGGTCCTCAATACTTTAATATCTTTATTGATGATCTGAATGAGAGGATCAGGTGCACTCTTGGTCAGTTTGCGGACTACGAGTTGGGTGGGAGTGTTGGTCTGCTGGAGGGTAGGAAGGCTCTGTAGAGGGATCTGGACAGGCTGGATCCGTGGGCCAAGGCCACCAGGACGAGGTTCAATAAGGCCAAGTGCTGGGTCCTGCACTTGGGTCACAACAACTCCAAGCAGCGCTACAGTCTAGGGGCAGAGTGGCTGAAAAGCTGCCTGACAGAAAAGGACCTGGGAGTGCTGATCGACAGGCAGCTGAACATGAGCCAGCAGTGTGCCCAGGTGGCCAAGAAGGCCAAAGGTATCCTGGGCTGTATCAGAAACAGTGTGGCCAGCAAGACCAGGGAAAGGATTGTCCATCTGTACTTAGCACTGGTGAGGCCACACCTTGAGTCCTGTGTCCAGTTCTGGGCCCCTCAGTTCAAGAAAGACACTGAGGTAGTGGAGTTTGTCCAGAGAAGGGCAACAGAGCTGATGAAGGGTCTAGAGAATAAGTCCTGTCAGGAGCAGATGAGGGAGCTGGGGTTGTTTAGCCTGGAGAAAAGGAGGCTCCAGGGTGACCTTATCAGTCTCTACAACTACCTGAAAGGAGATTGTAGCAAGGTGGGGGTCCGTCCCTTCTCCCAGACAGCCAGTGACAGGACAAGAGAAATTTGTCTCTAGCTACACCAGGGGAGGTTCATGTTGGACATCAGGAAGAATTTCTTTCCTGAAAGGGTTGTCAAGCATTAGAATGGACTGCCCAGGGAGGTGGTGGAGTCACCATCCCTGGAGATGTTAAAGGAATGACTGGACATGGAACTTAGTGCTGTGGTTTAGTTGACATGGTGATTTCGGTCCAAGGTTGAAGTCAGTGATCTTGGAGGTCTTTTCCAACCTCAGTGATTCTGTGAAGGTGAGAATAACCTCAGTTTTTAAATACTCAAGCAGTGTCTTAGAGTTAGCTGGCCTCTTCTCTGAACTGATAGTGAAAAATATATCTATATGCTTCTCCTTTTCTACTTCAGTAAGTGCTGCCTTATCTTTGTTATTTAGCTATGAACACTCTTTCCTTTAGTACTTTCAAAACTTAGTGGCCTTTTCTCTTGCTGTCTAAGACCTGATATAAATTTCAAATAATTCAGTTTTAAATATCCTTTTAACATTGTTGTTCTTTAAAACAAAGAAGATTTGAGGCATGAGTAGATTTTTATCTTATCCAGGGCAAAGTTATTATCATGGCATAAACAAGATAAAGATGATTGTCTAAAATGCTGAAACAAAGTTTATAGGGAAATAATAATTAGCAAAGTCTTTCTTTTCTTTCCATTTCCCTATTTTGTCTTCTTGAAGTAGAATTGATTAAGTTATATTACTATCTGTATTTCATGCAATAAAAATATCTCTGTATAAAAGTAAAATAGAAAGCTGAAAGTTGTATCAATTAAAAAAAATAATAAAAATAAAGTTATATCAATAAAAATAACAAAGGCTAGAAGGGAAATACAATAACTGAGAATTTGGCCTGAGTGGTAGGTAAGGATGGAAAGATTTTTTTATAAAAACACTGGTTTTTTTCTAGAAAGCTGAAAAGACAACAGAAATGTTCTTTGTAAGAAACGATTACATATTTTCTCTCATGTATGTGTTATGTTTGTATGTTTTGCGGGGACACGCACACATGCATAGTTCTCCCTAGAACAGTAATGCAAATTGATTTGGCATGCAAGCTTTAAATTTAAACTGTTGAATAGGTAAAATTAGACAAAATTATTTTCAATACTGAATATGGAGCTAAAAAGGTTCTGAGCTTAGTGAGACATTTTAAGGAATAATAGTAAAATTTACTCATTCAAAGAAACAGCAACAACACAAGCTTTCACATCGGTTCACTGCAATTTATATTGTGCTTCCACATCTATGGCCAGAGAAAAATCTCTTCAAATATTTTTTTCTTTTAGCTGGTAGTGTGCCTGTCACACTTTACACTCTTTATCTAATGTGGTTGTTAAAAAGAGGAACTAGAAATTACATTTTCAGTTACATTTTTGGACACCATCAGATTGCACAGCAACCAGAGCAATCATGGCCCAGGATGATCTGTACTGATTTGGGAATCCAGCCCTAGACATGCTTGAGAAGGTTGATGAACTCTGCTTTTAATGTCTCCATCACAGTGTTTAGAGTAGAGGAGGCATGATTAGACATGAACTACTACTTACTTATATGTGGTAAATGAAAATCAGGTCTGATTGGCAGTCCCTCAATATTTTTAATCCTTTTTTATTCTTCATTTGTTGACAGACTGTGTCAGGAAAGGTCAGAATCACTCTTCTGAGATGAATAGTCCCAAAATGAACAGAGCTGATGGCATTTTTACCTTTCCTTATGCTTTTTCTTACTTTTTATTCCTTGGCAAGCAAAAGAACTAGCATAGAGATACTATTTAGTGTTTTCAGTATGGCAGTTTTACCTGTTTCTGTGTCTTTAGTGCATTTAACTCAGTTAATGTATCAAATATCTCTGATTTCTGAGTTTTCAACTATGAATGGTAGCCAGCAGGTAAAGACTAAACTAGACCAAAGGGATTACAGCTGCGTGGTAGAAAGAGTGTAACATTAAGTACGGGAAACTGTTGTTATTCCTTCTTCTTTCTTGCTTCTTGCTGCAATCTGAGATCACAACATATCCCTGTTTGCAGCACAAGAGTCTTAGAATATGCCATACATAATAATAGGATTTTTATTCTCTATTTAATTGGGATTTTTGTTATTGTGTTACATATCTGCATTGCTTTCCTCACCTAAGAAATATGCAAATGTGATCTGGTGCACAGCACAAAGGCTTGCAGAATAAGCTGAATGGGTTTCTATGAAAGTCATATTTTGAGGTCTATACAGGCTTTCTCTTACCTTCTGGGTGGATTTTAATGCAATGGAGTTCCATCAGACTCTTAAGGATTTAATTCAGGCAGGTCATCTATCACTGCTGACAGGCACTTCTGTTAGAAGGCTTTCACTTAAGATGCTGATAGTGGTATTTGACACTCTTGATCTACTACAGTCAAAAGACAAGCAGACGTCTTTTCCAGTACATCCATGTCCTGGACCCAAGGAAAAGGAAAATATTTGTGAAAGCAGGGATCTGTATGAGGTTTTTATGAAGATTTGGGGTCCCGACTTGTTGCTGTGGTATGTGCTGATCAATATATCTCTGTGTCAGGGTTGCATTTCACTTTGCATCTTTATATTTGAATAGTTTTTAAAAGAAAATAAAAGAATATAACACTGACATTTAAGAACACTGAGAATACCGAGTTGGGAGAATACATCTCACTGGTACAGTGGGATATATTTAGTCATATGGGATAAAGTTAGCAGAGATGTCTGACACAAAGATCTATTAGGCTGTCAGACAGTCTCCCAAGAGAAATGGTGGAATCCCTACTAATGGCAATATTTAGCATTTGATTAGAGAAAGCACTAAAATGTGCTGAAAGGAACAATCGTATTTGACAGGATCTTCTAATAGATGATCTGTTCTTTTCCATCCCTAATTTCTCTAATTGCATGCTCAAACTTGAGGGAATAACAATTGAAAACTATCTTTAAGAATCTCAAGAAATATTAACTACTCTTTACTTTTTTGCAAATTATTATATTCACCAGTGAGAAGTTCCATTATGTTCTATGCATTTTCTTTTAATTATACCTGGCCTTTCTGCAGTAAGATTGAGCTAATTGAGTTTGCTCTTACATGTTTATAAAATCCAGAAATAAAATTCTGCAGTTCCTTTAATTCTTGCATTTCCTACATCATGCTAAACCATATTTCCTAGTCTGTCAATATCTGTTAGAAAATTTAATATTACTGTTCTGAGGATGCCATGAGTAGGTACTTTGGATTTTACTCCTGTACAGTACACAGAACCAAGAAGAATTTCCTAAAACATTTTCGTTTAACAGTGGTTAGCAGCAGTGCAAACATTGCTGCATTCATTGTAAGCAACACCTTTATAATAAGCTTAATCATTGTCATAAGCAGAAAAAAACAATGAATTCATCTCTTCTGCAACTCGTATCAACATTTAGTTTCCCTAGTGCTAGATTGATTTCCATAGCTTTTAAAATCTAATTATTTTTTCTTAGTAAATTCCATTACATCAACACTTGATAACTGAATTTAAAAAGAAGTTTGATCAGTTCAAACATATATATATATATAGATGAAACATGTTATTCAGGTTACAACTTAAAAAATAAAATCAAAGGTATCATGGTACTGATGAAATACTACTTAGCTGTATGGCTTAATACCAAATAAGAGCTACCATTTTTATGTCTTCTAAATACTACTGTATGGCTGTTTATGAGGTAAGAAAAATAAATGGAAGAGTTAAAATGTTTATGTAAAGAGTCATAATTATGGAAAATGCAAACTTGCATACACAAGACAAATTTCATTGTCCAAATTTATTTTCAAAAATATTTTTCTATAAAATTAGATCTACAAAATACATGATGAACTCTCTTGTAACACTGTAGGACATTTGGAATTTGATTAAGAAAGATCTGTAATTTATGACAAAAGTATGGAGTGTCTAGCAAATAGTACGATATAAAGTTTCCAACATTACGAATGCCTGAACTCTCATCTAGACCAGTTTCAGGATTAATAAATAAATAAATCTTTATTTGCATTGGGTTTTGAACACTTTAAACAAGTTTGCCTCTAATTTCACTGTGAAGATTTGTTACTGTATTATTAATTCATGGAATCCTTAATGGTTAAATATATTTAAATAGAGGATAAAAGGGGATCAAACTCAATAGTATTGCACAAAGAATTAACCTGTGTATTTTCTTTTCCTTTCTTGACATAAAAAATATAAGGCTATTTTTTTGGAATTTTTTTCTTCAGTGCTGCTGTAAAATTGTACAGATCTAGGTGTTTATCATGATGACTCCTACAAGTCTTTTCCTGAGGGAATTCTGTAAATCCAGAGACATGGGCACCTTATAGAATTTGAGAATGTATTTACTAGAGCACAATATCTTTCATTTGGCCAAGCTGAATTTGAAGAGCCTAGTTCCAGCATTAATAATACATCAGAGTGAAATTTGATTTAAAATTAAATGCAGTTCAGGGTCCTGTAAAGCACCTATCAAAGTGTTTCTGCTCTTTGCTAGTAGCACAGAATTTACGTGCACATTAAAAAGCTCTGAGATGGACAATCCAGTTTTCAACAGCTGAAAAATAAAAAGGAGAATTTCTTGGATTTCCCAACCATTCAAGGCCTGGAAATTTCATTTTGTAGGTTATTGTAGAGTTTATTTAACATGTAAGGCATTGTGTCTAGCAACTCAAAACATTGTGAAATACTTTAAACCATCGATAAGTTACTAAACTTGGGCTAAAGAGTTGTCACTCTTCAGTAGATGCTTGTAATTATTTCTGTACCTGATACACTAAACCTTACTGTTCCTTGGACAGATCCATCTGTTGCTTCTACAACTGGGGGAGCATCAAGGTGCAGAAGAAGTTCACCATCTGCTTTGGTGGAAATTTTATAAAGAGAAATTAGATAAGATAAAGAGATTAAAACCAATAGTGAGTGTATTGCAGCCCATCCTCCCTTGGCAGCCAAAGGCTGCTTTCTACTCTATTCATTTCAGCTCACAGGAAAATTAAATCTTTCATTTAAGTGCCATTTATGCCATATGTTGTCACCAGTGCAACTTGCTACTGTAATACATTATCACTCAAGTACAGTGTAAAGCAGTACAAGTCATCAGTGAAAATAACAATTAAAAATCCTTTCTATAGGTATGTCAGTCATAGATAAATGCAAAAATGCAACTTACCGCAGATACACCAAATATTGGTGTATATATTGGATTATTTTTCATCTCCACTTGCTGCTTCTTACTAAAAGAAGGCATTTTACTGACACTGGAGGAAAGAGATGTTTCTGTGAGACGTTTCTATGGAATGGGAACTGAGTAAAGGATTGGCACTGAGATTGCTACTCCATTAGGAGAGGAAGTACGAAAAATATCACAAATAAATGGAAGAGGAAAGGGTTTCAGAGTTGATAATAGCAAAGTTAGGGGAGAGTGGAAACCGCAATAAATTAAATGGATGCAAGCAGCAGTTGGTTATACAGAGCTTTGACACAAAAATTAGAAGTTTTAATGTGGCTTCATGAGCATAAGAGAGAAAACAGAAGTATTTGAAGAAAGATGTTAATCATATGAATGCTGCAGTACAATAATTGCAGCAGCAAATTATTCTGTAGGCCACAGTCTTGCAAATATGGAAAGAGTAAGAAAAGTCTATTAGGTTTTCTTTTACATTTTCATTTTGTTCTGATTTTCAGTACACCGAAATTTATTTTGTATTTAGTTGGAAAGTTACAGAAACAAATAGAAAAGAACAAATAGAAAAGGAAAGAAATTAAACATACATTTAGGAGAGTACATGGCAATCTTTTGAAGTATCTGAGATTCTGTTTTACTGTACTTGCTTTTGCAGTGCACAGCTATTTACTTCTGTGTCCTCTGTCCTATCTTTATCTGGGTGGTAAACTTGTGCAGTTTTACTCATGTTTATGTCAATGTGCTAATACCCCAGGGATTACATAAGGTGTACATATCTTACGTAGTATTTTATGTATATGTCAATATTCTAATTGTTCAACATGAGATTTATTTAAACAATGGAAATTTGAGGACATAAATATTCTCTGCTCTGAATTTGTAAAATCTCCATTACAGTAATTATATTGAAATTTCAATTATATTTCTATAAGTATATGAAAAATGTTCATCTTTTTATGTTTTACCATTCATTTATAGAGTTGTTTCCTACTGCTGGTGGGATTTTGTTGAGATCAGATGTGTTTAGATTACTTCATTGCCTCTGGTGAGCTTGTCTACTCTGGGTTATCTCAGCACTGTAGACTTTAGTTCATATATTGCATTTTTAAAGTCCCTAACATTAGAGTTCTGATTTTTCAATTGATTATTATTCCCATTTTAATTGCAGCATTGTTTTTGTTATTGTTACTACTAATTATAATTTTGATAGATATAGTGCCACTCTTTTAGTTCATCTTCAAAATGCTTGGTAGATCTCCCAGTTCAGGAGATATATATAATCTTTAACAAACTGATAATATGTAGTTTTCATTTTTTCTTATTCTGGAGGGATAGTTGAATAATTATAGCTGGTCATGACCAGCTATAATAATAGGCATATGTACCTATGGACTAATTCAGTCAGAATTTCAGTTTCTAAATATAAATTACAATTTTGGGAATCCTTCCTCAGCAACAGACTAACTTACCAGGTACTTCAATGAGTAATATCTGCTCTAACTGCGTGTTTTCAACACTTTGTAGTAGGTAGAGCAAAATTGCCATTTATCTAAATTACAGAAAATTAATATATTGAAATGAGTTCCTCTACATATACTTAGAGCTGCCACCACCTTAAAATCACGGAATCATAAAATGGTTTGGGCTGGAAGAGACTTTAAAGGTCATCTAGCTCCAACTTCCCTGACATGAGCAGGGACACCTCCACTAGATCAGATTTCTCAGAGCCCCATCCAGCCGGACCTTGAACACTTCCAGGGATGGGATATCCACAGCTTCTCTAAGCAACTAGAGCCTCACATCCCCACAGTGAAGAATTTCTTCTTAATTTGCCATTTGCCTTGTCCGTTCACTGCATGCCCTTGTAAAAAGTCCTTCTCCAGGCTGAACAAGCCCAGCTCTCACAGCCTGTGTTCGTAGGACAAGTGCTCCAGCCCTCTGATCATCTTGGCGGCCTCCTCCAGACCTGCTCAAACAGGTCAATGTTCTTCTTATGTTGAGGGCCCCAAGACCTGGATGCAGTGTGAGGTCCTCCAGGTGACGTCTTCCAGGATGGAAGAGTGGAGCAGACCTGTTGGCCAAGCTGCATTTGATGCAGCCCAGGATGTTTTTGGCTTTCTGGGCTGCAAACATGCACTGCCGGCTTGTGTTGAGCTTCTTATCAACCAACACCCCAAGTTCTTCTCCTTAGGGCTGTTTTAAATACATGAGCAATAAATTCCTTCAAATGATGAGCTAACTTACATACCTTAAGGTCAGTTATGTAAATCTAACACATACATCCCGGGCTCCCTTTATAGTTACTTGAAAGAAAGTTTTCATTTGAAGAGCGGTTTGACTTGTTTTCAAATATGTGTAAAAAGTATTAATTATCATCTAAAAATGTTTTATTTCTACCCTGTGAGTCTTATGGGAATCTACTGCCAGGTTACAGGTTCTGGTAAACAACTAGCTTTTAGCTTCTAAGCTGAGGTGGTATGAATGTGTGAAAAAGTATAAATGTGGCCAAGTCACAACAGAAAAGAGAGTGAGACAGCAGCAGAGAAGCAAGGTGAAGAAAAGAGTGAAAATTGGGCAAAGGTCTCTTCTGGGAAACAACTTCTTCTACTTAAGAGTTACAATTAGAGGTGGGTATTTGTACCCTTGTCTTCTCCCTCGTGAGGTACAGTACTACTTTTTGTGTGCTGCTGGATGCAGCTAATGAGAAGGCTTACTCTGGTTCTCTGGCTGCAGGTATTTTTCTTCTTTGCATATTTGCCAAGTAAAGTACGGGGTTGCATAATTCACTTTATTTTGACTTACTGTTGTTTGTGTTTTGCATATTTATTTATTTATTATTTAATTCTAGATATTTTGTAGTTTGCTACTTTAGAGAAAGTTGACCTATTTTCTTATAAAAAACAAGTTTCAACTTTCTTACAATGTGTTTTATCATGTTTTACTAAGTGTTATATATGTGAAGATTTCTGGTGAAATAAATGAAACTGTAGAAATTTTAGAAGAACAAATGTCATATTCAAATCACTGACAGTGTAGGTAATCCTTTTTCCTTCAATATGGTGAAGGTAAAGCACTAGTAACTTACTTAGGTTCTCTAAGAGGATGGCTCTGTTGCTATCATCATACATATAAAGAACATTGATCAATTTAATATGGTTTGTTTGCTTGTTTTTAATATAGGGCCTAATAGACCTAGAGAATGCATGAAGTAGTCTGACTCTAGTGCTGAGTAGAAAATTGCACTGCATTTGGAGACGGCATCTTCTGGTCTCTGGGTTTATACAGAACTGCTTTTGGGAGCACCCTTCTTGTCACCCAGAGAGCACAGAATATGTTAATGTGGACACCATCAAACTCATAGCTTTTGATCTCAACAGGGTCTAGGTGGGAACTGGGTGTTTCATCTCTCAAGGTGCCCATCCAAGAAATACTTTCAAACATTAAAGTTGTAGTTGTGGGGAGCTGAATGTTAAAGAGAATCAAAATGCTCAGTGAGTTTACGACAGTTTCAGGATGTGCAAGGAGCTATTTTGGGTCTCAGTTGTAGACACTTAAAGGCTTGGTAGGTGTCTGGGTTCAAGACATCATATTAAACTTTTAATAACTGCTTGTATGTACCTTACATAAACACTTCACCTGTAGGATTAGAAGAAAATTCTCATACAGAATTACACAAATAAATTAACATTATCCAGAAAGTAGTTTTTCTTTATTAAAGATGTATTGGGCTTTTTTACTTTGTCTCTGTTTTCCAACCATTGCACTTGAACCATTTGCACTGTATTGACATACTCTGAGCCTTTAGGGAGGCTGTTAAAATCTATAACATGAACCCACGGAGGTGTCTAATATTAACAAGTGTTCTCTGCCCTGCTGATGCTGAACGTTGATCCACCTCAGGCATCAAAAAACTGAGAGAGCTAATTTGTAATTGTTGCTTTTCCCATTCTCTGGGTAAGCAGGCTGAAATGTCTTTCCTCTAGCTATTTGACTTTATATAGGAACTTGCATCATCCTCTTCTTCACAGTAGCAGGATCCCACCCAGTAGAATACTAATTCATGTGGCTAACATCTGTCTCCTGGGGTTCATCGTTTCTTTCATCCTATCCCCAGAAGCAAGATTGTGTATTTAGCTATATAATATTCAATATATCACTGTAGTGTGCAGAGATATGTTTTTAACAGTACTTTTTGCTGTGAGCTGATACTGATATTAACTATTACTGATATTAACAAGTCAAACTGGTGCACTTCCACCTGAAGTGGAAGATGATTAGGCTCGTGTGGACTTCAGATTCTAGGACAGACCATTCCCCAGTCCCAAAATGGGACTCTCCCTCCTGCTCAGAAAGGCTTTCCCTTACTGCAAGCTGACCTGGTGCCTGAGAAGTGAGGTCACTGTCTGGAGTCCTGCCTTCCTTCAGGCCATACAGCATTACAGGGATGAAGTCTCCCACCTGGAATCCACACTTGCCCTCATTGCTGGGTACACCAGAGGAACAGGCAGATTTAATATGCTTGACCTAAGGAGACATAACTAAATGCTTCCTCCATTGAATGTTTTCTGTAATTGGAGAGTGCCAGTGAAGTCTTGTTCAATACCATAACGGAGTTCATTTACCAGAAATAATGAAGTACCAAACCAACACTGTACTTTGGGTGGTTATGATAGTATACTAGAGTAATTGCTTATTGGACTACTGTTATTTTGGAGCTGCCTCATGCTGTCCCTTCTGCCCAAACCTAACTAGATTTTGCATAGCTTGGGGGGGGGGGGGGGGATTGGCCNNNNGGGGGGGTGGAATTTGCCTTCTGCTGTAATTAATATTGAGTTAAAGATTTTTAAGCTATTTCCTTTAGCACTTCCCTTAAGAGTCAAGTTTCCTTATGACAACAAAATGTTTAATTTCTATTTAACTGAAAATACTGGCTCCCAAAAATCATAAAGAAGAGAAAAAAGTGTTTCCATACAGCCTTGTTCCTGCCTGTTCTGTTGTCCTGTCGTAGAAGAAGAGCATATTAAAAGTCATTCTTGGATTATATCAAGGATCAAGGGTTGGACTTTATGATCTCAGAGGTCCTTTCCAACCCATCTGATTCTATGATTCTATATCTTTATTTATTTATTTATTTGTTGTCTGGTTCCTGAGCACTCCTGGGTTCGGAGTTAGCTACAATGAATCATAACTACCCATGGCTTCTTCAGTGGAGCATTCAGACATTAGATGAACTGAACCACCTTCTGAAGTCACTTGTGTCTCTCTGCCTTAGGCAGGCTGAGCATTTGTCTGAGCCCTTCAGTAAGGACCCTTAAGTTAGATGGGAGGAACCTGTACTAAAATGTCTTAAGTTGTGACAGAAAAGCATAACTTTAAAAAGAGTGGAATGCTCAGTGAAGGAAAAGGTGCTTACTCTAAGTTCTTTTAAAAGATCATAATCCATTAGGTGCTTGCAAATATTGTTTCTTATAGACTGTTATGTTTTGTTTTGTTTGGTTTTGTCTTTTTTTAATAGATTGAATATTAAGATTTTGTCACAGTACCATTCTTCATAGTGTAGTACACCTGCCATTTGTTCATTTCACCTATAGGTATTTATGGAACTATTTATATAAGAGACTTCCAGGAGATTATTATTTTTATTATCATTCATCAGTATTCTACACAGATCCAACTGGAGCACTGTGGTTTGGACAATGCACCACAGTTTATCAGTGAATAAGCTGAGTTCTTAAATGAGTAACTGATTTCTTTACCCTTACACTGTACAGGTTGTGCCTCACAATTCACAGTTCTCTTCAGTTGGCCACGTATTTTACACGATCCTGAGCAAACACACCATGCACATGTTGATGCAAGTTATTTTCACGGCTAAAATATCTTTTGATTTATCACTCTTCTAAGCTGTGGTGTTCTGTTTTTCCCTTAGGGATATGATGATGGGTATGGGGGTGAATATGATGATCCAAGCTATGAGGCATATGATAACAGTTATGCTACCCAAACACAAAGGTAAGCATTTGTACTTTTACATTATTTTTTTCAAAGTACTCTCTTCTTTCCTAGTTTTTCATATAAATTTCCTGTTTTATTTTCCACATTAAATTTTACAAAATCGCACAGTACTTTAAAAAGTTGTCAAAAAGTAATAATGGCAGCCAGATGTTATATACAGAGTTATTCAAATGAAGCAAAAATTTAAGCAGATATGTTTTTAAAATTGGTGCAAAGTAAGTGTATTTTTTTACAAGCGATTACTTTGTTTTCCTATCTGATGTCATTCTGAACTTGTTTTTGAAATTCTTTACTTTTGAGAAGTGTTCAGGGGCATCTCATATTTATGAACTTTACAATGATTTGGGAAAAACCAGAAGGAAATAAAAAAAATAGTTGTGATGGTAAATACCTGCTTCTAGTCAGCATCCACCATCAAGGTAAACTATAGAAAGGAATTACATGCCAGAAGTAAGGCTAAAACTATCTCTTTTCAGCCAGTTACTTTCTCAGCAACTCTCAGAATTGATAAATTTGAAAATTTATTTTATGTCCTTACAATGTGCAATAATGGGGAAAAAAATCACATTCACATCTTACATTGATCTGTGTCACTAAAATGAGGCAACAAAAATTACCTCTTTTTTTTATACACATACACCACATGCACTCATCCATTAATCTGACAATTGGTCCATGTTTACTAAATATGGAATGACATCTTTTTCACAGTTAAGCTGTAGGATGAAAGAGTCCTTCAGACATTTATTCAGAAAGTGCTTTTATGGGTTGCTAAGAGTACTTGTAAGACTGTGGAAAGGCAAATGAAATTTTAACAAGAAAAGACACAGGTTTTAACTGAGTTCATGTGATTCTCACTGGGCAAGAAGGTGATGTATACATACAGAGTTCTGCACTCCAAAGACCAGAGGACCTTAAACTCCCTTTTTTGTTTAACCATCTATTTTTATTAAATGCTTTGCTGATGAAAATCCTTGTCAAAATTACATTCAGCTCCAGAACTGCTGTAGTGAGTGGTACTGGAGCTGATAAAAAGTATTTTTATAACCAGTAAAGTATATTTAAAAGGATTTGTCACACCTAAATGTGAACCCCATCAAATATACCTTAACAACACTTTCAAGTAATTATATCTTAATAGCTGCACCCGTCATGTCATTGTATAGGTAGATATTCATGTTGTCAAATGTACTCCAACTTTTTAGAAAAAAGTTCAGCTCATCTTTTGCTTCAAGAGTGAATTGTCACAGGAGATACTGCCTCTGAAGTAAAAACAGTAATTAGTTGGAAATCTCTCTGCTATGACATTGCTTTATATTATCTGAATTAACCTGTAATTTCTTTGCAAGTTGATGTCCCAGGCAATTAAATGACAAATATATCAAGTTTATGAGGAGTGTATTATAATGCAGCTAGAACTAGCAGTGATAATTTGACTCCAGAAAGAAAATTTATAGTCACATAATCTAGTCAATTAAACAGCTATTAAGTTTAGTCATCAGATATGTTTTCTACTAAAATGAGCTACCTCCAGGACACCTAATCTGTTTAAAATCTGCAACTAAAACATTTCCTTTTGAAATATATGATAGGACATGTGGTCATACTTAGCCATGTTGAGTGGCACTTAATGCCACAAGTAGTCTATTGATTTCAAAAGAGCACTTTCAGAACCACAGACTTCTCATTTCAAAGATTTAAAGAACAAATAGACCATTAGGTAAACAATTTGGATTTTTGTACCTTACTGGCCCTTTAGCTTCACAGAAATGCCTCCCTACTGAGCCAAAAATAATGCAATACAATGAAATAATGTGACCAGAATATTTGGTTAGATGTGTATATCAAAGTGTTTTCTCCAAGTCTCAGATCTTGTTTAATAGTATACTCCAGTCATATAATCAAGTCATATCATGTGCACACCTAACAAAATAAGTAGTACTGCTTCAAAATACTTATTCATCTCATCCAGTGTGTGATTTACAGGAAAAAAATTAACGAAATCTTGTAGGCAATGTCCATGCTCAGCCAGAAAATTATCATAACTACCCTCTGCAGGGAATGACTGAAATTCTAAAGCATGAGATGAGAAAAAAATTGTAGTGAGTGGCTTAATGCAGAGCACGAAGGTTTCTATTCTTGTTAAGGGCAGAGTTTCCCATTGCTTTTTATGGTTCATTAAGGAACAATGTGGAAATTTTTAGAGTAGGTACAATCTCTTGTCTGATTGTCTTTCTCTGCATGTTGACCAAGCCTTATTCTCTTCATCGCTTCAAATAGAAGATTGTGTTGGGGTGGGGGGTCATGAACAGACGGGTTGAGAGGGATGGTCTGAACACAAGCTGAAGTCATTGTGCTTTAGAGCTGAGCACATGGTAAGTCATGCCTTGTTCCCCTACTTACCCCATGCACGGAGTGAAGATATTGTTTTGGCAGCCCACCACCACTGCCCGTGACCCCTGCCTTTGTCTTGTATCTGCTTCCCATTTGCTCACCAGGGTCTTTCTGCCCATATATATTTCAATCCCCAGGGCCATTCAGATGCTGGACTTTAATGCACAATTATCTAAAAATCTGTACTAAAGGTCAAGTGACAGTGTTGCAAGTCCAACAATACATTTTGTATAGGTCCTTCTCTAATGGACTCCTCTAATGAACTTCTCCAGCCAAAAAGCTCTGTCCTTCATGACAGCAGTCTGATTTTTTGGGTTAAAATAGTGGAATGGGGTCACTTGTGGAAGAGATTGTGACATTCTCAAAATCAGGCTGCACTGAAACCCACAAGTCTGTATGGCTGAATGAGCTGCGGCACCTCAAGCACACTTTGAAATGGACACAAGAAGCAACTTGAAGAAAGAGAAAAGTAGGACTCTCACTATGGTAAGTGCCACCTGGACCGTATTATGTTTAGGGAGACATTTTAGAAATGAGAGAATTATGCACTGTGACAAATACAGGCTATATTGCATGAAGAATGTCCTGCTTTAAGTAGCAGAATATTTATTTATAAAGCCATCTTTTCCTCCTTATCTTCCTGTCATGTAATAACCACCCAGAGCATAGGATAGAGCCTCAGGACAGAGAATTAACTGAACAACCAGCTGCCCTTCCCAGCTGTGTCTATAACCATTATTTACAGGATTCCATGAAAGACTACACATTTACTGAGGACATTTAGAATCCCCACTCATTTTAGAAATTTGTTGATACTGATGTCAAAATACAGTTTTTAAGGTAATTAGTTTGTCCAATAACAAATAGAGCAAGGAAACAACGATTTCAGTGGGCAGGAGAAGACATCAGATCTGACATTGCCAGTGTTGCACTATACTTTGGATTTCTCCATGAGGTCTCTTACTCCTCTCTCTTCATCTCCCGTCCATGCAGTTCTGAAGATGGCTTTCAGTGATGAGTGTCTGCCTGCCCAGACAAACAAAGAGATACTCAGTAGTTGTAATTTTCATACACTATTCCCTATGCACTTGAAAGTCAGGCAGAGGACACTTAAAACCTTTCTGCCAGCTAGATTTACCTCCCAAACCTGTAATCTGACAACTTTGTTTAAAAATATAAATCCTAGCCATGCTGTGCAAAATGGGAGAAGTGTCAATTTCCAACTTAGCTGTAACACAGAAAATGTAGGATAATCCTGTTAAGTTTTCAGAATGTAATACACTTTTTTATTTTCTTAGCAGGAACTTTTAAATCTGTTGAACGACCACCACTGTTCAGGATTCATGGGCTGAGTTCACTAGATCACCAGGAGAAAAGGATGCAAAGTTCTGTGAGGAGATCTAGAAGATCAGCCTCTTTGGTTACTCAGAGGTTGTTAAGAGATCAGACTGTACCACATGCAAAGTCTGGCCAAACTCCTCAGCCAAAACTAACAGAATAATTTGACAGAAATGGGTCAGTTGCTGATTAATCACCTGAGAACTGTGATGGCCAGCACAGCCATCTTCAGCTCTGTTACGACATTTGTAGTCATCCCCAGTGACCTTTGTGTCTCTGCCAGCATGAAGAGTTTCATTTCAAAGGTACTATGTCTCACAGCCAAAAGAGATTTCCAGAAGGAAATCTGGGACTTATTGGCCAGTCCCGATGTGAACCAGGAAGAGCATGTTCTCTTTAATCTACTTGTGCATAACCTTCCAGCCATACGTAGTGTAAACAATGGTGCCTGACAGGTAAGAGCAAAGGAAGCCAGTCATTTTGTTTCCCTGTTCCACAGTGTCTGACACAAACACTTACACATGAGTTCTGGGGTTTGTGAACAGTTAGATGATATAATAGCAATGGCTTCCAGGTCTGGTTGCTTGGCTTTTCCTTCTGTCTTTTTTCTCCATGGCTTTTGTTAAAAAAGTAATTCAGCAGCAAAATGAGTTGCTGAGTGTGTGCTTTCTAAAGAAAGAAGAGTCTATGGCTCCCATCTTAGGCTGGAAATAGACTTGTAAATATCGGGAAACCCATCACTTACTGAGGAGAAGAATAAATAATGCAGTGTTAAAAACAGATGAAAATAGTGCACAGCATTGCTGTTACAGATGCCATCCCATAGCCTTGTGACATACCGATACTATCACTGTGACTGCATGATGTAGGTAATGAACATTTCTCTTGCATGCCTGGACCCTGCATTACTAATGACAGTAACCCAATGTTAGGGCCTTGAAGCAATTCTTGGCAAAATATTTACTGTTAATCTTGCAAATAATTTGTTATGCGATAGGCAGCAGTCCTCTGGATACATATTTCCTGCTGGTCTGCTGATCATTTTGGGCCAATGACTTCTTTTGATCTGTCAAACCCACACTGCAAACCCATCCTGGATCTGCTGAGCAAACAACCAAACTTATGTTTCTAATGCAGAATTGCGTATTATAGGCCATGTCATCTCTGAAGTTCCCTTCTAAGAAGTTAATGGTTGTACAGAATCTATACCTTAAAGTAAAGAAAGATGGCATTAATATGTCCGAAATAAATTCTAAGTTTTTACGTGATTTGAAGACTTATAAACCTTATGTGTTAGATATCTGCTAAAATGGAATTATCTTAGAGAACTGAAGAAGAGAGAAAGAAAAGGTAACAGAGAAACTCAAGTTGACTGATAGTTTTCATCTAACTGAATTATATTTAATTCAAAAGATACCGTTATCATACCTATAGCTGTGTGGTCATGTGCAACGTACAAATTAGGCTCCTGTTTTTCAATACTAGTAACAGAAATAAAAGGAGAAAAACAGTGCCTGTGTCCACTTTTCACTGTGGCAGATAGCTGCTATGACCATATTAATGTAATATTATCCTGTGTTCATAGCAACACCTATCAATTCAACCTGTAATATGCTCTACAGTTCTGATGCACATTCTTCCAAAGACTCATACCCATGGAAAATTTCAAGAGCATATTCAGCCACTGAAGTTGAATATATGACTAGTTATTGACTTTGAAAAGAAACTTTTTTCCCTGCTTATTCTTTCTATTGCAAAGTTCATGTTATCCACTGTACAGCTTGTGTTTACAGTGTCTTTTTCTGCAGTGTGGGCTGCTAGTACAGGAGCTTAAGGGATCACTTACTTATTTCTGATCTGATATGCAACACATGGACCACAATTCAGTTCATGTCACTTATGTGGCTTACTGTACAGTCACTTCAGTGCAAAGACATGCTGCAAAGTGATTTAGGATGAATATTTTATCCAGTCATATCTGCAGGAATTATTTGCATCAGCAGGGTATATTTGCCTGAGCTTCAGTTCATCCTGGTTACCCTTGCTTGACCTCCAGATACCAAGAATTTGTATGTACATCTGTTTCTGAAGATGAGTTCTTCAAAAGCAGTACTGTGGGTAAAATAACAGACTAGTACACTTGTAAGGACAGCAGTACATAGTTCAGCTGGGCATACATGTTCTTTGGTAGACTCTACCCAGTGATTCCATTGGTTTTGAGTACTTGCTTTGTAAAATGTTCCAGCAGATCAGTTGAGAACTATCCATACTTGAATGAAAGAATTTTGTCCTTAGTTTAAAAATAATGGTTAGACGGGAATAATTATTAATTAATTTTGTAGATTATCATATAGTTTAATCTTTTGGTAATATGATCAGAGGTTTGCACAATTCTCTCTCACCATCAAAATATTACTAGATAGTAAAATATATAGACACATAAATATAGTCCAAGCTGCAATAGGTAGAGTGGTTACACTGATTCATTGCAAAATAAGTTATTTATTATTATTTTCTCTACTACTCACTCTCTTACTTTTTAAACACTATGCATTGTATTTATATTTCATTTTGGCCTTGTGCTTATATCCGCTTGTCCATAAATATTTCCCTGTATTTTATTTCCCACCTGTTGAAATCAATCAAGGCAGGAAGCCTAGATTATGACATTTTATGTATCTTCACAGCAATCATCTACTTATGGCATTCATCATCAGAAACTGTTTTCTAATGCCACTTCTCATTTATTGGCTTCAATGAGCAAAATGGAATCAAATTTCATTACTCTGAAGTAGAGAAAAGTTCTACCTCTAAAACTGGGTAGTATTCCTAAAATTCTGCATCATTCCCTTTGCAAATACTGTGTCTGCAGACATTTTGTATTATATTCTGAAATACTTAGTCATAATTCTGTGTTTATGAGAAAATGACAGAGGAATGTAGAATACGTGAATAGAAACTGCCATGTGCAAGTAAATGGGAGATGGGTTTCTATTTCATATTTTGCAAGAAGTTCAGAACCCAAAGTCATCTTGCAATTATGATGGCTGTCCACTTCTATGCTTTTATAATTCTGCCTTCATTAGTTATTATATGTTTTGATTCAGATTTGCAGTAGCATGAAATCAAACATATGGAAATGCTGGAGACAGATGAAATCTGGTTTAACTTCAGTCATGTTGTAAGCTATTAAATAAATCCAGGAGTCTAGTAGTAGAGACATTTTTCTCTGTTAAAAACATTGGTTACAATCATACTTGAGCTTTCAGAGAAAGGGAGACTATCCCCCAAAATATTCACCATATTATTCCATTAGTTCTAGAGATGTGTTCAGTAAAGGACTATATTTATGATTTAAGGCTGAATCCTACGAGAAGTTCCTTTGTTCAAAAGATTTGTCATCTTCCCTATAGGTATAATGCTCTGTTAGGTAGAAATGTTCCAGTGAGTTTCAGATTCCTGGAAGGATTATTTCTTTAGTCACACATTTCTGCTATGAAATACTATTTTCTAAAACTGTATTCCTGTATTGCAATTCATGTGAATGCTTGCTCACCTCTCTTCCAAGCAGAAGTATACTGCTTTGTGTAAATAGCTTTTCTTTCATGGCCAGCTGTCTGTTAAATCCTGTTGGCTCCCTCCCTCTGTGGGAGGGAGAAGCATTACAAACACAGTCTTACGTAAAACGACTGCAGTAGCATTAGACAGGATCCTGTTAGCATAGGAGCTGAATATCTGATTGTACCAGTTATCCATATTCAAATTTGGAAACTCCAAAGATTACTGAACAGAAATTATGTAGGGAAAGAGGGAGATGATTGTATATAGGAGACCAAGACTTCGAAGGATCCATTTGAGGATATGAAAAAGAATGAGTTGTCCTCCTCTAAAATACTGAATCCCAACTCTAGGGATCCCTGTGAACTATCCTAGGTGTTAGCTTGACTCAAGAATCTGTTATCTAAAGGTAACCATGACTGGGATATATCTCTAAGGAGTGCTAAAGGTTCATTTATCTGTACCTGTCTGAAGTATAGATGCTGATTGCAAACTGACAAAGGCTGGAATCTCTCCTCAAGAGTGCCAGTCCTAAACTACAATATTGTTTCCCTCCCATTGTTGAGTACTTCAACACAAAGATGGAAGTATCTCAAGTTATTCTTACTTCATCAAAGGTTAGCATGGAAGTTTTTAGTCAGTTTCATTATGAATCTGAACTGTGAAACTTCACTGGCATCAGCTGAATCTCTAGGTTGGACCATTTCATTTATTTCACAAAAGAAGCCTGATTATTATCTAATGGCAGAGTTATAACTTCGAGGTTGATCAAAAAGCTCTTTTCTAAATTGACCGGCTCTTTCCCAAACATTTCCGAATAAAAGATTCCTATATTATACTAAAATATACTCTCCAAGTTAAAAAGTACAACCATTAGGAAAGAAAAAAAATGTTTTACAGGAAAATATATATGTTAAATCTAGATCAACAGGTCTTAATCAAAGGCTTTCAGTTTTTTAGGATATATCAGGATAGACTACAGAACACACTTCTCCTGTACAGATTCACGTATTAGCAGTTTTTAAAGTGGGTGAACCCTTTCTTGTACCTTTCTGCTTTGGCTTTAGAGGGTCCATTATATGTCTGCAACCACATTGTGTGCTCCGCAATTAGAGAATAAAAGCTTTCACCAAGTAAAAGCAAAGAACAAAAAGAGAGAAAGGAAGAACTAAACAAAACCCCCACACAATCAAAAAGCATGAGGGAACAAGAAGTACTTGAAATCTTTAGTTCTTGCAGTGTTCTGCTGCCTTATATTACTGCAGCTGTAAGAGTAGCCGGGGAACCAGATGGTAACATTGCTGTCCCAGGGTGTCTTGCCAGCAGCTTCCTGCAGGTGCAGGAAGAGATTGGTCGAAGGCTAATGCAGTCTATTCATTAACCATGATTTTCTGTACCTAACCCCACTGACCTCTGAGTGGTGAACATCACACTTCCCCTGGGTGACTTGCTGACCCAAGAGTCAGAGTTTCGTGGCTTCAATCTTAACTCTTTTGTTTGTGGTTCTCTGCCTAAACAACCTTAAAGCACTGTACAGCCTATTGAGTAAAAAGTTGTGTGGTTTCCTATGGGTGTTGAGAGAATCAAACTGGAATTCGCTTTTCCTTTAACTAATGTAAATTTGAAAAAGTCCCAGTTAACAAGAGGTTAAAAGCTTCTCTTGGGCTTTTAAGGTTGCTGTTTAGATACAGTGTCTGTACTTGAGCCTTTGTCATATCATAGGAGCCCTAGATATTTCAGGTTGGAAGGCACTTAAATGGACCCTTGTCTCTGAAATAACATCTTGTGTTGGTTTTTTGGTGTGTTGGGGGTGGGGGGTTGAGGGGTTTTTAGTGGGTTTTTGTTTGTTTGCTTTGTTTTGTTTTTTAAACTGATCTGACTTTATCAGCATGAGAAGAAGAGATCACAAGCTTATGGAAGCTTTGATCCCAATTCTTTAAAATTAACAGGTTCAAAAACATTAACCAAAACAAAAACTTTTAAAAATAAGCATAAATAGGTTAGAATTCTGAAGATTAACCATATACATATTACTAATCTCCTTGCGCACAGAAGAGGAATTAGGACAGACTCATACATCCTTGTTGTAAAAGTTTCATATAGATAGAGATATGGATAGAGATCAAGAGTCTCTCAGATACAAACCCAGTTAAACTACTTTTAAGATACATACCTGTGTGTATATCAATTTTTCCACAAGTGGAATGTATAGAAAGTTACTAAAGTCTAAGTCATGGCACATCAAGACCTCTGTTTCAGAAGTCTGATGTTAAAGTACAGTGCAAGTAAAAGCTGAGAAGTTGGTAATGAGTTAATCCTGTCTGCTTTATAAAATGTATTGCATCCTGCTTTCAGGTGGGTGCATGTACTTAAGGAAATTACACTTTATGTTGCTTGAAAGTAATGAATGCTAATGACAGATAATGGTGTTTTGTTTCCAATTAGCACTGCCAAGAGAGTCACAGGTTTCTAGAGCTCATGATCACTGTATATTCCAAGAACAGTCTGAGAACTATAAAACTATATAAACAAGTTTTATTTATGCTGAATGTATTTCCTGATTGTTTCCTTCTCAGTTGGCCATAATGCAAATAAACTATATCTCTCTGTAGTTTAAGAATTAAAAAAGAAACCCTTATGTTTGTAAAGCCATATTCTATCACACATTTTATAAATATCACTCGTTCACTTTGCTAAAACACAGAGGAAAATTTTTACAACTAAATTCATGCAATAGATTATAGTGAATATTCAGAGAGGTTTAAAATAGAGCAGACTAATGATAAGCTGTCTGGCTCACAAAATGTGAGTTTAAATCTGGTATTTCATACTAAGAGATAAGTTTTCTTCACTTAGGTATTCTTCAAAACACCTTCTAATATGAGTTGGCAGAGAATTTGAAATGCTCTTTTGGCTCAAATCTATGAAAAAGAAGTCTTATTGAGGCAAATAAAGTTGGAGAACTTAGATGACAATCACGTATTGTGCTTTGAATTATGTGTTTTCAGGAATGTAAGTATTGTGCTCACAGACATCAAATATGCAGTATACAACAAATTACTTCCTTTCTACAGTTGCAATGCATCTTGTTTCTTATTTTCTAGTGGTATGTGTATTAACTTAGTGTTCTGTTGATAATGTATTTTGGTTCAGAATGTTCACTGCAGGATTTTTATCTCACATCCTTATTATCTCTATGATTGTGTGGTTTTTTCTCTAATAAAAATGTACAACAACAATAACGTAGCAATGAATTTTTTACCTGCTGTTGCAAGTCTTGCGTTCTGCTGAATGTTGTATTGATGGGTAACAGCTCAACTACCGAAAACAGCACTGCTGTTGATGAGTTACTGGCCTTTGAATTGCGTCCCAAATGTTCTCCTGTTAAAGCTGACCTTTGGTTGCAGCTGCTTTGATTTGTAAAAACGTATCGTGAAGAAATATCAGCTTCTTATCTGCTGGCAAAAGACGAGAGTTCTTGTGCTCCTTCTCCTCTAACACCACTCACTAGTCCAACACCCTTCTCTACCCAGGAAAGCAGGCAGTATGCCAAAATGCAGCTTCTTAAATTAGGATTTTCATATGTCTGTCTACCAGATCTGGGCGGTGTGACATCTCTCTGTTTTGAACAGTGCAAGTAATTTCTTAGGTCTAAACTATAAACTTTGTATATGTGACTAGATATATGATTTAACTCTGATGCTGCCAGTGCTTTAGTTCACCTTACATAATCCTGTAATTTCATTTAACAGGCTACTAAAATCATACAGAATGCTTATTATGTTCCACAAATAGAAGATATTTCTTGCACCACTTCAATGGGATGGTTTATATGTTTGGATAATTAATTTTCAAGGCTCTCATTATCCAGGAAGTCAATGCTCTGCAGTCATTATGTCCTGTAGAGATCAGTTGGCTTTGGGAAAAATCTTTAAAAGTATTCATTTCGTTCATGTCACTCATATGGCCACTTCCTGCAACTTCTTTAGCAAATGGATTTCATCTCTCTGAGATACTGACATCAGTGTAATTCATTCACTCACGTGAATGACTTCTGGCTAAATTACTAAATTAATGCACAACAATTAAAGTTGGATTTTCAGTTCAAAAAAGCCCTACAGATATTTGTAGCTGAAAACTGACTGTGAGAGTTGTGCCTAGCCAGGCACAATTCAAAATAGCTTGACTATCAGTTATGAAATACACACAAACAGTGGTCTCAAGTGAGATAGAGCACATGAATTATTCTCAGAAATTATTCCAAGAACAGCTATAGATAGCTATTGAGTTCAAGAAATTAAAAATCTGATTACAGTCTGTTTGTGAACAAAGAAGTCAAAATTAGTTTAAAAAAATAATTGTTACAGATTGCTTGTTTATCTCTATTGCACTTGTGAAATATTTCTCCTTGCACTCCACTGTCAGCTAAGCTTCTTTCTCAAGGGTAAACTGATATTTTTAAAATAGTAATCCAATATGGAAAATGGCCTGAGCAATAATGTTGTAATTAATGCAATATTGAGCTGATTGCCTGCTTGTGTTCATTTTGCAAGAGTCTATCTCACACAGTGTCCAAGAAAAAAGAAGCAAAAGTGGCAACAACTGAAAACTAACACAGAGGAAGTGTCACATTTTCTATTTGGTTCACTGCAGATCAAAGAAGTAAAATGTTGTAGAATTCATGGAGTTTGCAAGTTTTTCTGGGCAGAGACTGATTCTTGTTATGTCTGCCTGGTACCCAAGAACCGAAGTAGTCTGATCTTGAATTTGGTATCAGGTGCCAAAACCACAGTGCAAACTATAAATTATAATAGCAATGAGGCAAAAGTGTGAATAATTCCATTTCTATTTAATTGTGTCTTAGAGGTTGAATTTTCTGAATGTCCACTGCACATAATAGCTGGGAATTGCTGATTATCAGGATGTAGCTATTTTGATAATGTTTTAATATGTTATTTACATAATTTTTGAAAGCAATGAAAAAGTTTGAGACTCATAAGTCTGACTTTGCAGACCTTGACCCCATTTCTTTCAATACGTGTTTTATTGATTACTGTATAAAGCTTGCCATAGATGTCCAATAACTGTGCAACAAAGAAGGCTGTGGAGAATCAGGTTTCTCTCTACAGGCAGTGGAAAAGTGCTTTCTTCTTCAGGATCAAAGCTGGAAACCTGTCAGTGTTTTTGGTAAAGATAAGTAGTTTACAGGTTCCACACCATACAATACAGTCAGCTTTGTGAAATCAAACTATGCTGAGTTTGATAATGCATAAATGTTTGGAATTACAGGTATATGAGATTAGCACCTCCTTTGGCAGTTTAACAATGGTGAATGATACAGTGGATGGTCTTTTTTCAGACCTTATTTTTGCAAATAGAATTTCTCTCAGTCTTTGTCACATCTCCTAGGTTTACATATTTAGGATCAAATTTGTTTTATGCTCAGTAGATAAGAAATGTGATGTACTGTATAATGGCCGTTATTGTCACTGATACATTTTCCTTCATGTTTTTAAACACTAGCTGGACTTTACTATCATGTCAGAGTGTTAAAATACATTTCATTTGCTGTGCTCTGTTTTTGTTTTGAGTTCATTACCCAGGATAATAGTGACATGGCTTTCTGAATTTGTTACAGTGTGCCTGAATATTACGACTACGGTCACGGAACAAGTGAAGAGGCTTATGACAGCTACGGTAAGCTCTATTCTACCTTCAGCAAATGTGTGAAATCAAAAGAAAATATCTGTCACTGGCAACTCAGAAATTACTTCCATATACTTTTTCTTTCTCTGCTTTTACAAAGATCAAACAAAACAGATTTGTGTAACTTTAGGGTGAATTTTGACTTATTGAAGTAGGACCAGAAAATTGGACTTACCAATTTCAATCAAAATTACAAAGCCAATTACTCACAGTCACAGGTCAGTTTAACAGCAACACTGCAGTTTCTGATTAGCGCCTGAATATATTTCACAGTGTTAAATTTCAGTCTGCTTGATGTGCCGACAGTACTATGCATCTGCTGCTGTCGTGCGCATCGCTTCAACCAGCAAGGTTTGTGAGATTTTGAAATATAGCCTTTAATCAAAATGGAAAGAAGGAGAGGGTGCTGTACCACTATGGGAACCCCTGCTGTACTAAGATGAGGGAGCATCTCATGCCACACTGGGCAGTATGAGTAGAGGGAGAGTTGTATTCTGCACTTCCTCACTGAGTCTGTGTCTGAGCTGGAAAAGTTCCACTTCATGGGAACCAAGGGCATGAAAGGAAACGAAATGTTGCTCCAATGAGAACAAATCATTTTCTAGGTTGCTTGCTATCGGTGATAGGCTTTGATAACTATAGTCCGTGTTTTCCTATCAGTAATTATCATTACACTATACCATCAGATAGCACAGTGAATCTCACTCAGAGTTTCACTGAAATAACAGAGCAAAGCTGACTACTGACAGCTTAAAGAGTGACCCTAGCATATTCACCAGAGATGTCGTGCTTGATTTACTGCTACTAATAAAGTATCCTATGTCTGCATGGTGACTTCTGAAGCATTGTGAAAATGAGAGCTGCTGGAAATGATGCTGCAAATCAAAGTTACACTAAGGGGTTATATAAGGGTTGCTGCTTGAAATAATTTTATTCATGCAGCTGTGAAGTAAATGTCACTGTAATGGAAGCTTGCAGTTTCCTTTGTATTGGTATAGAAATAGGCATTACTGAGATGTCAAAATGGTTGCATTGCATAATCAGAAATAACTTAATTTTTTTGTATAATCAGTTCTCTCAATACATTTGGATAATAAAATGTGCAGTCAAACACATTTTCAATGATAAGTAATAATAATAACTTATCCGTATAAATGTGAGTGGTTTGGTTACCCTTTGTTTTGTTTCCTTCTTGCACATGCATTTTTAATACGTGCAGTGGAATATCTTTCTTCCCCTCTCCACTGCTCTCCTGAATGCATTGGTAAGCTTTTGGGCTATGCAGAAAATCATAGTCTGAGCTCAGAAGTAAGAATTACCCACTGTTTAATATTAATTACACTCCACCATGCTGAATCTCTATGTGTTTGGGCTAGACATTTAAAGTAGTGTCACTTGCCTTCCAATCCCTCATTTGTAAAAGTAGAAGAATATCACTTGTTTTCCCAGCAGGGATTTTGAATGGACTAATTAGCTAAGGCTTACAAAGTGTTCTTACAGTGGCATCATGACTAAATTTATGTTCTGCATGCAGCTCCTTTTTTTTCTTTCCATTCAGCAGCTGAAACAAATTCAAAATGCCTGAGTTTCCTTTACTAGACTTGTCTTTAAATACGTGGCTGATAATTGTGGACTTGGTTTTCACTTGAACTATTTTCTGAGCTGGCATTTGAGCACAAAGATCTGAAATAGTATTATCAAAAATGTAGAATAAACGTGGAATAATATTTCAAAATGAAATTTTGCTACTTTCGGGAAACGGATATGTTTATATGTAAGTGTTTGTGCTCCTGTTGGTTCATTTACTTTAACAGATTAGTAAATTTGCAAGTTCTGTGCTTTGGAAATCTGTGTGTGAACTTCCTTCATCTCAAAGTCACCACCACTTATCTGAGGAGATAATCTGAGTATACAGAGCTATAGAGCTATAAAATACATGCTTAACTTCCTTACTTTCGGAGTTCTTGGTGCATACACTTATGTTCCCTCTGTATCTGATCTGGGGCATCACCCCTTATCATCCTCTCACCTAAATTTACCCTAATTCTCTGTTCCCAGTTTTTACTTGTTTTTCAGGATGTTTTGCAATTCATTGTGAGTCTCCTGAATCCATCCCACTGTATGAAATCAGCTGCCCCTTCATTTTTCGCCATCCTGCAGAAATCAGCAGTCTTTCATTTCAGTTCAGTTTCACACCTTGTTTTACCTTCCGTAACAAGGCTATATTCCTCCTGTACAATTCTTTCTGGCATGCCTCTGCAATTGAGAATTCCCCCAAACTGAATAAGACTACACACAAATGGTACATGAACATAGAACTGGTGTCTTGTTGTCTTGTCTTAGATGTTTTGTGTAACAACTTGTCTTTTCACCCTTATCCATTCCAGTAACAATATCTGAATTATCAAAAATTTATGAGTTAGGCATTTCTTTACTTTCTCCCATGCATCCTCTTGCTTCCAGCTTATTTTTAGGGAGGTCAGTTCTCAATCCTGAGAAGGTTTTCTTTCATTTTTCATGAAGTAGATTCAATGAGTTAGTAACACTACTTCGTACTTACAATCTTTTTAAATAGAGCTCTGTGTTACATGCTAAGTATTATACAGCACCATATGATGTGGTATTCCTATATGAGCTGTCTCCTAGGACTTTTCTTTCTATCTGTGCTCCTGAGAAGTAGCAGGTGGGTTTTGTCTCATGGGTTCTTCTATGCTCCTTTTAAAAGCACTTGTGGAGAATTCTGATTGGGGAAACTGTTTCCACAGAAGTTCATAAAGATTTATGGATTTATAGATTGTTCACAGTATGGTTGGAGAAATCACAGGGGTGTTTCAGAGCGGAGCCCACCCGGACACCATTTAATCCTCAGGAAGTTCTCATGTCTTTTGATTAGATGGAAGTACTAAACAAGAAAGGGCCTAAGTTACTTATCTGAAGCTGGGCAAGATGGATTCCTTCACACTATTCACTGCTCTAAAATCCACAACTAAATTGCCTTAACAACTTTTTCATTTTCTGTTGTGAAGGTTCCATCCCATTCAAATCCAACCAAGGAAACTCCTAAGACAATAGCAAAGTCAGTGCAATTTTACAAATACCCCTTTCAGCTATTTCCCATGACTTAAGGATGTTCCATGAATGAAAATTCACAGCACAGAACCCTCTCATGAAGTTAGACTCTTAAGATCTATTGTGATTTGACATGCTTGTCACCCAGTCTCTCAGAAGGATCAAAGTAGAGACACTTCAAAGCATTCCCTGCAGCAGCCTCTTGGAACATGGCAATACACTACCAAGGAATTATGAGATTCCTGCAAATTTTTGATAGGATCAGGATTATGCAGCTACTGCTAGAAAATTTTGAAGATCACCGTTCCAGGCTGAGGAACATAAATTTGGGACACAAACCTGAAAATCTTCCTGGGGATGTGGCCCTTATAGGCTTCTTCATGTGAGTTGTAAAGAAATATCTTTAGCAGGCACTTTAAAAATAAAAGACCAGTCATTTAAAGTACTGTACAGTTTTCAGAAATGTGAATCGTCCTCCCCTCTAATCACACTCAGTAAACATTTATGATAGTTATGTCACCAAAGGTTTTTATATCTGAAGATAAGATGTGAAATCTGGGATTCTAAACTAAGGTGACGGTGTCATGTTAACTTGATGTTTATGTTTGAAAAGAGAAGGCATGAAGTTGGATTAATTTATGAACAAAAAGGTTTATATTCCTTGCTCTCATTATACTTGAATAACTTTTTGGTTTCCCTTCTGGCAGTGTTGTCATTTGAGGAGATATCTAGTGAAAACATGAATTCAATGATTTTTCTTATAAATCAATTAGGATATAACATCCACCTAAAATTTGGTAACTACGAAACTTTTCCTTCCCATATGTAATATCATGGCCAACTCCAAAAAGCAGCCTCACTGGACAGGACTGCTGTAAATGAAAAGCCCTTTGTAAACCGTTCACGTTCTCATTTCTTTCTCCATTTCCCTGTTTTGTTTTTGTTAGAGGAAACAGAAATCTTGATAAAGTGTTGGGCTCTCTTAGGCCACATTAGAAAGATAACAAAGAAAGTATGACTTGCTAGCAAGGCACATCGAATGCCTCAGAAGCTGTATTAATTACATCTGACCTGCCTCACAGTTGTTTCATCTAAACCCCTTTTCACCCTTGTACTGATCAGAGCACTCAAGGCTTTGTTTATCAGCTACTGTTTCTGGCTTTGTTCTTCCAAAGGCTGGGGATTCCAGCAATAAGCTCTGCCAGTTGCTGCTGCTGAAGGTTCAAGAGGCTCCTGCCCCTGCTCCAGAGCTTGAGACTGCCATAGCAGTGAGAGTGTGCTGCTTACCAGATGCTTTAGTTCACAGCCTGCTCCATATTCTGCCTTGTGTGTTACTTGAAAATGGTGGCAATTATGTTTTTATGTCAGGTCATGAACTGCAGTATCTGAGAGACCAGTACACACAGACTTCTTGCTGCTACTACCAAAAAAGCAGAAACCTTACGTAGTGGGTGAAAGGATAGGGTTAAAGTCTATAACCTCCTAAATCACCACAATTAAATTAGAATAACACCACCTGCCAAAGGCCTTAGGCAAGAGTTAGGAAGGTTAATCTGTAGCTTGCCACCTACACAAAGAGGGAAGACATAAATGAACTCCACTCACATTCCTGCTGCTTTTCAGGAGAAGCTTGTGAGGCTTTTTACTGCATGTGCTGCCATTGCATCAAGGAGACATTGTTTTGTTTTCTGTCTTCACCAGAAATTTTCAACTGTTCAGATTTTCTCTAATTGACCATGTTCTGTGGTGCATATTCTACTCCAGTTTAGCGTTAAGTGCTTGCAAACAACTGGGTATTTGGCTTTAGGATAATTCCATCTTTAATTAAAATTGGAGAGTGTAACTGTTTAGTATAATTCCTTTTAATGTAAGACATCATTTAAGTTGTAAAAGGCTGCCACAATGATTTAACTGACTATTTCACAAATAATTCCCTGCCAGTTACTCTATATGAGAGTTTTGCAATTGTGATGACAATTAGTTTACTAAGTAATGCTCTACAGAGATAGCACTTCATAAACAAATTCTTTATAGACCTTTATAGAACTAACAACGAAAAATGTACAGCAATATTCCGCCACATTTTTATTGTATTGTTTATTTTCTTCATTCTGTGTTTGTCCTTAAAAGTATATTATCTAGTAAATTACGGGTTTTTTACTATAACAATGATAGTTTCTGCTGAATAAGTAAAACTAAGTATATAATGATGAAATGTGGGGAGGAAGGCATAAATGGAGCATTCAAACTTCAAAATATGGGTTGATTGAAGAGATGTTGTTACCTTAGGAGACATAAATTCTCATACTGCATTAAAAGACATAGGCATGTTCATTTCATGGAGAAACTCAAGTAACTACCATCATAGTGTGAAATAAACCCTGTAGTGATTAGTCTATGGCAATGACAAAGTAAATGAAGCCATGTCGCAATGTATACAGAAAAAATATATGTATATTTTGAAAAAGCATTTCTTAGCAATTGGTCTGCAGGTGAAGATAAGAGGTTTTTTCAGCTATTGAGTCCAACTTCCTTCCTCTTTTTTAATAACTTTGGTATTGTAGATTATTGGTCCTAATATTCATTATGCTCAGCATGCTAAGGGTTTCTTACCCTATATTTTTCTAGCCTAGTCCCATTTAAATTTTCAAATGTAGAAAATCAAGAGACATAGGTCTGATTCTCCTCATTTCAGTGTTTAACTTCACTTGACTTGTGATTACAGACAAGAACTTTACTAACACTAGTTAACAAAGGCTTACTAATATACACTGATTGTCCATTTATATCATGGGAGTGTATATTTTTGGTATTTATTAGAAAATATCACTGCAACATACCAAAGAAAACTTTCTTTGGTGTCTGGGTCTTAGAATCATCATAGAATGAATCACAGAATCATAGAATGCTTTGGGTTGGAAGGGATCTTAAAGATCATCTTGTTCCAATCCCCTTGCTGTGAGCAGGAACACATTTCACTAGACCAGGTTGCTCAGAGCTCTGTCTAGCCTTGAACATTCCAAGAGATAGAGAATTCACAACTTCTCTGGGCAGCCTGTTCCAGTGCCTCATCACTCTCACAGTAAAGAATTTTTTCCTAATACCTAATATAAACCTACTCTCAGTTTGAAGCCATTTCCCCTTGTCCTGTCACTACATGCTCTTGTAAAACGACCCTGTCCATCTTTCCTCTAGGCTCCCTTCAGCTACTGTAAGGCCACAGTTAGCTCATCCTGAAGCCTTCTATTTTCCAGGCTGAACAATCCCAATTTTCTTAGCCTTTCCTCATAGGTGGTGGCCCTCTTCTTCACTCCATCCAACAGCTCAATGTCCTACATGTGCTGGAGACACCAGAACTGGATTCAGCGCTCCAGGTGGAGTCTTACCAGAGCAGAGTAGGGGGGCCGAATCACCTCCCTGGACCTGCTAGACACACTTCTTTTGATGCAGCCCAGGATGCAATTGGATTTCTGGGCTGCAAGTGCACATTGCTGTGTCATGTCCAGCCTCTCATCCACCAGCACCGTCAAGTCCTTCTCAGCAGGGTTGCTCTTGATCTGTTCATCCCCCAGCCTTTATTGACACTGTGAGTTGTCCTGACCAAGGTGCAGCACCTTGCACTTGGTCTTGTTAAACTGCATGAGATTCCCATGAACCCACTTCTCAAGCTTCTCCAGGTCCCTCTGGATGGCATCCCATCCTTGAGATGTGTGGACTGCACACCTCAGCTTGGTGTCATCAGCAAATTTGCTGAGGGTACACTTGATTCCTTTGTCTATGTCATTAATGAAGATATTAAATAACACTAGTCCCAGTACGGACTCCTCAGGACACCACTTGTCTCTGATGTCCATGAATACTCACGTCCATCAGGATTCTGAGCCCTTGACCACTATTCTCTGGATGTGATCATCCAACCACTTTCTGATCCATCTTCTTATTAATAAGCATCTCAGAAGCAACAGGACACAGATTGTGCCATTGTGGTGGAGTTTTTCTGCAGTGTCTTGATAGACCACACACCTGGCTGACTGTTTAGCCCACTCTGGGTGCTTCTACACTAGCACAGGATCAGGAATGCTCTTTAGAAAAAGATTTCCCAATTTTCTGTATTTTTTTCTTCTTTCTGCATCATTGAGTGGTTTCAAAGTACATGACTTTTAGTTTGAAACTAAAGCAAAACTTGCAATCCCAACTGTTTGTGAGAATTCACTTCCAGAGGCTCAAACTCAGGCCAGTATGAAACGAAAAAATCTCTAGAAGCCTTATAGTGTGAACATCAACAGTCCTCAGCATCAGCTGTCTTACTCTGCAGATCATTCCTATTTGTATGCACTGTGTGCTAACTTTGATATAGCACCTGTGTCCTGATAGAAGCTGTCCTGGCTAACAACCTTGCCACATGTGCCATGGCTCTGTGGAGTGTGCTGTGCTCCTGCATGACCGCCTTTCTTTTGGGGTGATAGAGGCATCTGGTCTGTCCTGAACATGAGGCAGATGTATTCCCGGCCCTGGGTACTCAGAAGTGCTCCTGAGTCTTCCTGCACAGCGCTCTATTTTTTCTTTCACTGGAAACAGAAGGCATTGAAGATTTCTACTGCATATGGACAGAAGATACACCAAATAAATTGCCCTTCTTTAATCTTCTATTTCAGTCATTCCTATACTTACTGATAGCAGTGATCCTGTTCCTACTGTGGGACAGAATGAACTGTCAAAAGTATTTTCTTGATTTCCTGCAAAATTTTATCAATTCTTTTACTGAAGGAACCACGTTAGCTGTATCCCAAGTAGCATTGATTCCCTCAGAGATTTATGATTTTCATAAGAGCATGATTTTGAAAGTTTGTAGGGAAAGGAACATATTTTTAATTCAGCACTGATGACTAATGTGGGGACGATACTAGAGTTATTGCTGTTTTGTGAAATCAGTGTTTTAATTAGGTTATAATTCTTTAGAAAGTTCCCTATTTAAACCCATCACATTCTTTTAACTGTGTGTGTATTCTAAAACTTTATTATTTCAGTTATTATGCTACAATACTGAAAAAGATGTAGCAAGAGAAAAGAAATTGGTTTCAATTTATAGTGACTTGTTGTGCTTCCTCTATTACTCCTGAATTATAAATCATTTTCTATGACAAAATAAGAATAAGTAAATCATGCAAAACTTTCCTATGTAATATTTCAAATGGTAATTTCCCTGCTTTGCACTGTGGGAACTGTAGAGTTGGAGAATCTAAGACAGAAGTCCTGTAATACTGATGTGCATCTGTTTAATTCCAGATGCAATATACCACTGCACATTTCATGTTGCATGACCATAAAGGAGTAGAAAATTAGTTTTTACTGAAGAGAAAAACAAAACTCCCTCACACTGTCACATTCACACTCGCCTCACAGCAACACTGATAATAATCTGTTTTCTCCCTGCATTAGTTTCCCAAACTAGTTGCTGATGTACTCTGATGCTGCTCCTTTCCTGCCTGTGGCAGGTGTTCACTGCAGAAGCGGCTGAAGTCTTCCAAGAAATCATTTTCTACTGTAGCTCCTGCTGTCGTTACTTAACCTGCAGGGAAGGCTGGCAGAGGGGTGTGCACAAGCTCTTCTCATCTGCTTCAGTGCTAAGTCAGCTGGAGGATGTCTGTGATCCTTCACTACCTGTTTAAGCTGGGGAAGCTCATAATACTAGAGTAGATTTGGAGTAGTCATGCAGTTTAATTTGTTAGCCCTCCTGAAGAGAAGGTACTGTCAAGCATAGAGGCAATAGTTAGGAGTTTTTTAACAGCTACAGCCATGTTCAGAAACTAGACTATTAAACCACAAGGTTTTCCATTAATTTCTAGTTTTTAAGCTATATAGCTATATATAGTTTTTATAGGGGTTTTTATAGGTTTTGAAGCATGGTGTAAGTAAGCATAACGGTTCTGAGCCTATTTTTTTGTCTTCTGAAGATTCCACGTTTCAGAAGAAAGGTACTATTTGTGATTTGAAAGATAGCCACTTCAGCTGTTCTTCTCACAAATTATAAAATGCATAGATGTCAGGTCAGAAAATCCTGTGTATTTTGCAAGCTTTGCAGACAAGCAAAAGAAGACCGGAAGAATGAAAAAAATAAGTGGATGCTCTCCTTAAAAAAAAGAAAAAAAAGACAAAAACTTTGTAGTGGTTTTGATTTTAGACCCTCCTTGGTAACCAGGTTGTAACTGAGGAAGTGGTCATCCTCCCAGTATTCCATACGATTTTCTACGTAAACCAGGGTATAAATAAGAAGGGGGAGAAGCCTCTTGCTCTCTTTCCTTTCCGGTGGACCCGAGAGCAGGTTCTCTGCTATCGGCTCTGCTCGTGTGGAGGAGTGAGGCCCAGTGAGGCCTTGTGGGCCTTGAGAAGTGGAGAGTGCCAGCGGTCGCTTAGTGCAGTTCTGCTATCTCGAGGAGAGTAGTAAGATTTTCTCTTGTTAATTTTTTATTGGTTACTCCTAGGTTTTTTACTGTGTATATCTGTTTTGAATTTTTAATTTCCTTCCCTCTCCCTTTTCCCTTCGGGGCGGGGGGGGTGTTCGGAGTCCCTTCTCCTGTGTACATACTATTCTAATTGTATATAAGTGTAAATACATGTGTATATTATTATACAGCTTTGGTCTGCTCATTTCGGCATTTCAGTAGCTTTTCCCTTCTCCCTTTCCCTTGTGTTCATAGAGGGGGTGGGGGGAGGAAAGGCTGCAAACTGTAAGGTTTGAGCATTCGGCAGAAAGGTCCGATTCAAACCGTTACAAACTTGATCTTGAATTTTTGTCTAAAATAATATATTCTTTTCCAATTATGACACAGGAAAACTGTTGCTGTCTTTTCTGTGTGGATTTATGGGGTGAAACATTGGCTTTGTCAATGTTAGTTGAGCTTCAGTCATTAGCTTGTGTAGGGCAAATTTTCCATCCATTGCTTAGTACTTTGTCTCCATCCATCTTTTTGTGGAGGGAGAAGTTTGGAGGGTTACTAGAAATACAGCACAAATTGAATTGTCCAAATAAAAGCATTCTAATTTTCAGTGTTCTCATTTTAAACCAGTATGTCTGGTTTCTATTGGGTCTTCTGTTCAGCACGTCTGTATCACTTTTCTCCTACTGCTCGGGCAATGAGCTACATCTCAGAACACCCCAGGGTGATAGGTATTCCTGTCTCATTCTACCAGTGAGGAAGCCATACCACAAAATACTGAACAATTATCCAAGGTCACTGAGCAAACAAGGAGTAGAGCTAGCAATCACAATTCCTGAATTCCACTTGCGCTCTATGTCAAGTGCAGCGTGCTTTCTCCACATGCATGCAGTATAAATGACCTTGCAAAAATGGTGGAGATTTTTCCTTATAGGAAAGAAAAATATTTTATTCTGAACTAAAAGCAACTTCTGTTTAACTAAAACACTGAAAGCTTAGTGAAAAATTAAATTAAACCATTATACTACTTCCTGTAATGTACATCATAACTGTCTGAACAGAATAGCTCTTTTTCATCTCTTCCTGGCCACCTGTGCAAAATAATTGACCAGAAATTAATAAAATTGTGCCAAATAATTGTGGACACTACTCAGATGTTAAATAATTTGCTAAAAAGAAAAAGTGATCTTTATCATTACAGGGACTAAGCAATTAATATAAGTACAAAAATATTAGGAAATAACACATTCATATGTAAATCACATGCTGTTAATATGTATTTTTTTAATTTTAAATCATCTATTGATGTGATCCGCCTTTTAATTACTGCATTGTTTACCTTTTTGCATTTGTGAAAGAGTTTTATTCAATGCTGGAAAATTCCATTACAAAGTTGCAGAATGCAGATTGAAGAGTGAAAAAAAAAGTGTCTGAATATGTGTTTTTCTTGAAACTTGTACTTGAAAACATTTAAGCATATGATGATAGCCATATGGATGGGCCACTGAATTTTTCTGTGCTTTCAGTAATACATAGGTAAAATAGTAAGACAGAAACAACTTCATATGTCCCTCTCTATGCTATAAATGTTACCATTTTGATCCCATATTCGAAGGAATTGCTCAAGTTAAAAATGGTATGACCTTTTTTCATTCTGACTCTCCAGTAAGAAAAACATAACTATAATTCTGTATTTAAACATTAGATCAGAGCTAATGAGTCTTCTAGCAATGATCAAACAATAATCTTCAAAGATAGCCTCAGCTAGTATATCAATGGTCTGTAATAGATACTGAAAGCATTTATATAACTCAGTGAACACAGTCTAATAAATGAGTCAATCTGTACCATAAAAAGCAGTTAAAAAATACTAACATATAATTTCAATCAGTCATAAACCAAGGGTGCTGATTGACTGTGATAACAATTAATTTTATATCCTAAAGGTTAGCTTCAAATACCAGTTGACAGGGAGCATACAGCAAACTGAAAGTACGCAGTGTAATTAAAAGGGCTTTGCCCACATCTTCTCATTTCTTATCTAAGTAGCTACAACACTTGTTATCGCACCCGCAGAAATCCTCATGCCCAAGCACACTCAGATTCCTCACATATAACTCTATTAGGTTTCCATCATGCTGCTAAAACTTTTAGTTTCTTAAAGCAAATCATACAGTATTTCTCCTTAACTTAGAATGGCAAAGTTGGCAATAACACCAAGTTCCTGAAAAAGCTGGACCTCTGCCCTCAGTTATTAAGCTGCCTGTGTGGATTTCTTTTCAGTCACAGCCTTTGACATCTGATAGCACTGGGGACAGTCAGAAGTGAAAAGGACAGGGTATGACTGGAGCCTGCTATGGCAGAAGGACTTGGTGGAGGTCTGGACGTCACAGAGGGAAGAGAAAGGTCATACTGCACAGGGTTTCTTTCAACAGGAATCAGAAGAAGGAAAAGGAATCAACATTAAAGCACAATGACCGCCCTGCACATTTCTTCAGCTCTTGGTCAGTCTCTCACTGGCAGTTCCCCCAATTACCTTTCTATCTCCAAAGCTACACCTATTACCTGATCTTCACCTGAAATACCTCTCAGTTTCCATTTCATTAACATGTGACTTTACTAAGATGAAATACATCCAGGCTCTCTTTCCTTCCCCTTTTGGTACAGTCTTTCAGAAACAGACCAGGCTCCACCGTTCTCCTGTTCTCAAACACAGTGAAACTGAGCCTGGTAATCAGTCTTTCAATCGTTCTGCTATCTAACAAGCTACTGAGGTAGTCTATATGATTCCAATCTTCTAAGACTGTTCCTGAAGAAATTTCCATTCTCAGAAGCCCTGTTTCTTCCCTTGGTGCTGAAAGAAGAAAGCTTACCTTGGCCTTCTGGAATGGAGACATGAAAGAGCAGCTTTGCACATCAAGGAACCTTTAATTACTAGCATGCAGATATATTGTTCTTCATTAAAAATCCCCACAGAAAAAACCCACTAGTAATCTGACTTCTTTTTTAGTGTGGCTGCATCTTGTATTTTATTGGCATAGTGTGGTTCAGAGACTCTTGATAGTGCGCTCCCTATCATGTTGCTTTCTCCACAATAAATATATAATCCTTTACTGCTGTAGGAGTCGTAGATGCCAGTGTTTTCCCACTTGAAGGCTGTAATCTCAAAAGTTCCATCAATGTTTTGGCTATGGATTCACCTGTTTAGTATACTAGGGTCTATAAAAGAGACTTGTACCACAGATTACAATTCTGGTTTTGTACTGTATCAAGAGCAGTAGTTTGCTTTAAGAACAGTCAAGGAAAACAGCTTCCTCCAGGTGGTAATGTAAAGTCATTTTTCACTGCATGAGTACGACCAAAAATACTGTACATTTCACCTTTATATGAAGGTGTTTCAGCCCAGATGACAGTGAGGGGACTGAAAGGGAACAAGAAATTGGTTTGTCTTTGTGTTGTAGATTTAGTGAGTATTTTTACTACTTCAGTCATTTTCATTTATATAAATAAAGCTTCTTCTTTTCCATATAAATCTCACTTCTCCCTGAGGCCTCTCTGCAAATGCAGTGACACTTCAGCAAAGGGTAATTGAAGCTGCAGCAAATTTACAGTAAAATGCCATTTTTAAAGGGTTTAATGAAACAAACTGCAGAGGGAGGATTTTTAAATTCACTACATGGAAACTGATTCCCTCTAGGAATGAGAGACCTGAGGATTTAGAACTATATCATATTGGCTGCCAGTTCTTCAACCCTATAGGCAATAGCTTCCCACGGTAAACTCTGGTTTCGTGTGACCATAAAACCCTCGATACTCAACAAGAGAACATCATGAAGAGCTCAAAGAAACAGAAAATAAATGGAGTGCACCAAAAAATCACAACAGGAATGTTTCTTGTTCCATAGCAAGATCAGCTGCTACGAAATCTTCTCCAGAGATGTCGACTCCTAATACGTGCTAGCCTGAGCTCACTTTAAGCTGTATAGATGCTATTCCCCTCTTACCCCAAGCTTTCCCCTCATACCCCAAGGCAACAAGATAATGAAATGTAGTTGCAAAAAAGACATCTTGCAGAGAAGAAATAGCTTTCAGAATTTTAACAGGCTTTTTATGATTTATATCTTTGTTTTTCTATTTTCACACAGCATTATCATTTTACAAAAGGAATCTTTGAGACCTGTTTTAACCATTTAGTATTTTTGTCTAGTGTCAGCTAGTTACTTTCTTAGTGGCCACATAAATCAGCAGTCATTAGCAAAAACAAGAAACCAGGAATGTTGCACTATGATGTGATATAAGGTAGATGCTACATTATGGTTTCTGCATTTCCATTTTAATCACTGTGTGATCAGTTGAAGTCAGTGGAAGACAAAACCAGAAATCATTTCACAATTCAGTAGCTGATTTAGGAGAGAATTCAAGTTTTGGGTTCAACTGCTAGACCACAACTGTACGTAATTTCCTGACTGCTCAGGGTTAACTTCCAAAATACCTTGTCCAGGAGGGGGAGAATATATGTAGAAGCTTTATAAAAACTGAACTAGGCTTACAGTTTTTATCTTGATCTCTCTGAGCGTATTTCATTCACAGAATTTGAAAAAGTATTCTAAAGATAATGCAAAGTAAAATCTCTTTTTGCTTAGTGTAGTAGGTTCAGTTCTACACATTGTTTTTCTTCCATTATTTTCTTTGTCTTCATCTCAAATGAAAGTAAAAAATCAGACATACCTCTCTTATCCTTTCATGATTCAACTTCTCATCTTGTTACCATACCAACTACATTAAATGCTATTCAAATTTGTGCTTTAACTTAAATACTAGAAACTCAAAACATCAAATAAATTCTGAACTGGCAGACTAACGCAGTAATTTTCCCAGAGCTGACTGTACCATCACCACAGTAGTTATTCATTCTCTGCTTAAAGTGAAGGTGTAAGGCTCTTTTTCCTTCCTGAGATAGACAGATTGCCTGTGTAGAGAAGTAGGTTAGTTTTCTGTACTTTTTTTGTGGGAGGGTAAAGAAATGGATGATAACACCATCATCATTTTATTTTTCTAAAGGTTTCAGCCAAAACCCTCAAGAATTTTGACAACCATTAGCAGTGGCATCCCTTTGTTCTTTCAATTTTAGATATTTACAAAATTTGTTTTTCTCTTCTGTTTTTAGCACAAGAAGAATGGGCCACAACCCGTTCCAGCCTAAAGGCACCACCTCCGAGGTCAGCCAGAGGGGGTTACAGGGAACACCCCTATGGTAGATATTGAAGGTCCTCCTCATCTGTGACCTCATCTCAAAGACAATTAATAGCCTGTGGTCTCCACATAAACAGCAACAAGACAAGTAATAGTCCATTTCTTTTCTATCCTAGGGATTACTGCTCATTATTATCCTATGTACTACTTGTATTTCCTATAACATTGGCGTGACATTGGCATTAGTATTATTTTATAACACGGACTTAAAAAAACAGAGACAAAAAACCTTTGGCAAACATTGTCTATAAACTATTCAAAGATGATGTTCTATTGGTTGTATTCATTGCTGTGTGTAACTTAAAAAGCATGACACTGTTACAGATCTCGAGTCTCTCTACATACTAGCTAAGGCTGAGTTTCTGTTTAGGGTTGCTAAAAGACTGTAATATGAATTTTTTTCCTTTTCTTTTTTTTTTTTTTTTTGAACCAGACAATAATCAAGCTGTAGATAAGATGTTTAACCTGTCTTTCTTAATATATGTTAGTTTAGATTAAGATGTTTGATATTAAGTTTGTAAATTTAATTTTAAATGCTGTTTTAATGGGGTTGAAAACAAGCAGCTACTGTATGTATGTAGCTAACTGAAGTTGTTCAGTGTTTTAACCTGTATTTGTTAAAAAAATCACTTAAAGTTCCATGTGTAAGCTTCTCTAAATAGGAAACCATAATTTTGTCAAATATGTTTGCCATAATTTGTCAATAAAGCTGAAACCTTTTGTAACAAACTAAATTTGGAATTACTTGTTTTCTAGCTTTAAATGCCTGCTTTATTTCTTTTTCAAGAGATGCCTAAAATGTTTTTTATATAAAAATTACAAAAATGAACCCAAGCCTGTTTTAAGATTTTTTGTGTAAGACTTTAAAAGTTGTATTAATAACTTCTGGTTGTTAAATAATTTAAAAGTTAACAAACTAAACTGTTACATGAATCATGGTTAGTATCCACTAATGTATAACATGTTAATGGAAAAAAATGCTTTAGAACAATAAATGGATTTTAAACTATCCTTTAAGCTTGATCTTGCTAAACACAAACTCTGATTGACTTGTTTGTATTAGCATGTCTCTCGTGAGAATGTAATGGAGTTTAAAGAGGTAAGATTACCACTTACCACTGTTAGACTGTCTAAATGCTAGTTCTTCAACCTTTGAGTTTCCCCGCACATTAAATATCCCATTCAACATGTAAGCATTGCATAGATTCACCTATTTGTTTTCACTCAGAAGAGTGCGTTGACTGCATTTTTCGTAGTATATAACAATTTGTCTTGATAAACAAATCATCAGTGTCACTGCCCAGTTGTTGGTACTCAACTTCAAAAACTTTATTTGTAATTTTCAGTGCTAAATATCACCGCCCTTGAAGGCAGTTTAGAGGGCTGATATTCTTTTGAGACTATCAGACTTGATGGCTGATGATTATTAAGGAAATATGTCGCAGGACTCAAAGGATGACTAAACGTTAAACAGGTAACACTAATAGTAACTCTGTAATTTTGAGTATGCAACAGTAATGTAAAATATTCTCAGTTATTAAGTTACTGATAGTTAAAAAAGTAAACCTACCAAAAGATAACAAATAGGTATATAGGCTATTAAAACAACTAATTAACATTAACTAGTGACAACAAAATTATTCTACAATATATAACCCTCAACGTAATAAACACAACTAAAATTAACAATAATAGTAATGCAACTCTTGCTAACAACAATATATAACCTAAATTTTGATGAAGAAAAAAAAAAAAAAACACAGAAGACTTGATGGTAGGGATGCCAAAACTGTTAATCCTTTAAATACAGTCTTTTTGTTTACAGTGGCTTTTTGTCAATGTGATTGGTTTACTTTTTTGATGAGACTAAAGTACAGGCCAATTGCTGTTCAGTTTGTGAACAAAATCTCTTGCAGCTGGAGTTGCATGCTAGCTCTTTTTGAATAGTTTATGATGAGTATGTTTTGTCGTTTGAAGTGTTAAAGTGAATTTAGTAGGCTACATGATGGTTACACTGAATTTATTCTGTCTCACTGTTTCAGGGACTCAGGCACTGGACAGCTAAGCAGCAGATCTGCTGAGAAGTGGTCAGGTAAGCTCTGCCGCATCTCAGGGGGTTTTCCTATTTCCTATTTTATCTGTGCATTTGTTTTTACTAACAACGCATTCACCAACATTTTTTAAATAAATATTTCTTTCCAGCAGTGTTTCTCTGCATAGCAGCATAATGATTATGGCGTAATGGCAATCAAAACATTTACTTTTATATGTTATGATACCCTTCACTTAAATAAAAGAAGTGTTGTCATCTAGCCTTTTAATGGTAAATATTAAGATGGTATATTTTTATAACTGCTCCTGCTAAAAACGTGAGCTGCTGTTTATTAAAAGTATGCCTACATTTTGAAAACAAGCTAGTCATATAACATAGAAGAATACAATATTAGCTTATCTTTGCTTCTGAAAATATTTATCATTTCTTTCTATGACAAATGTATCTGTATAGAGACAGGAAGTTTGTTATTTATTCTTATGCCTGGTATGTTTTTCCTTTTTTATGCTTTAGAATGGCAAGGACATTAATGGTATTACTATGCAATGGCATGGATCAAGGCATCACTTTCTATATTTCTCTGTTTAAATACATTTAAACATAAAGCTTTATCTTGGATAACTTCTTAAAATAGACTTCAGAATATATATGAAATTTTGGCTGAAGACAAATGTCACTGCTGGAAACAAACAAAACTTACAACTTTGTCCACAGACTCAGAAGTGTAAACCTAATCACAATACAAAAACTACAAATTCTCATCCTCTTTCATGATTGTTAAACTAGATGAGAGTTAATAAACAAAACTGATGATGTTGTGCACCAAATACACAGTCTTAGACACATTTATTACTCTGGCATCTTTTCCCATGACTGTGGTCTGGCTAATTTAACATTTTCCAGCTATTGTGGTATTCAACAGTTACTTACAAACCACAAGTTGTGTTGTATAGCAAGATATAAAGGGTTTAATTTTCCTCTCCAAAGGGCTGCCTCAAGATCTTTATAAATTAGTTTTATTTATGTGCTGCAACCGCTCTACAGGGCAAAATGATATAACTTGGAATTAAGGTTTGTCTGCATATTGCAGGCACATCAGTCTGAGTGTACCACTGTAGGAAAAAGCTTCCATCTACCCACCTTGCATGTAGTTATGCAAATTTGCTTCAGTCAGGATATATATGTACAAACAAGAAAAATACTTTCCACTCCTATAAGTACATTTTCATACTGGTATAACTGTGATTATCGATTACTATATATTATAGATTTTACTATATAAGTATTCCAGGAAATGCTCACATGCCTTACTGAAATGATAAATTACACAAAGCTGTGACCAGGTCATACCTGATGTGAGATCCAGGGCAAAGTACATAAACTAATTTCTCACTTGTGTATCAGATTTTTATGTGAGGCTAACTACTGTGCACTCTTTGAGGATGGACTCCAATAAATATAACTTTTTAGCAGAACAGTGTCCTTTAATATTCCTGTCTCCAAGTCCACTCTAAAGCCATTCTTTGCATAGATTAAAAAAAATGCGGAATATATCACTAAAGTGATGCATTGTGAAATATTCTTATATAAGAATTATTTAGAAAAAATAAGTTAATAATTCAGTGTAAGCACCTGTTTTTGCAAACGGTTTTTATATTGATTTTCAGGAAAATAGTATGAAAAATTACCCATGACTGCATGTGTTGTTCTTCGCCAACTACAAAGTATAGTTCACAACTGTTTCTAAAGTCTTGCAGTTAATCAGCTTGGTCTTAGGAAAACAAAAATCTGCCTTCTTAATTTTTGAAAGAGTAACAAGAGAGTCTGCTTATTCTAATTAACAGCTATCTTCAGGTCTTGCATGGAAAGTTGTGACATATTCCACACATCCACCAGTCAGGTCAGCCATAATGTTGAGGTCCTGAAAATTCATGTGCATCATCAGAAAACACATGACTTCGCTTATGCTGCAGATCATTCCAAGACACTAGTCGTCCATTAAACATTTTCTTTGGCTGAGTTCACATACCAATTAATTTTGTTTGTAATAGGAATTAAAAACAGTATAAAATATCAAAACAATGAGTTAAAAACACTGGAAAAGAGAGGTTGAAAAAGCAAAATCTCGTTAAAATATTCTAAGATTTTTTTGTTGTTGTTTGTCCAGGTTGACCTCATCTATAGAACCGTTTGATCTTTAAAAGAAAACAGTGCAATATAGTTTTTAGTACTTAAATCAACAAATTATATTTTTGTCTAGCAGATGTTTTGCATGTATTTTAACTGGAAAAATTAGATATTCCTAGAGCAGCAACCTCTATTAGAAAACGAAGTAGCACCACGTAATTATTTCTTTCCTATTCAGCTTATCTTACTCTGTTTTAACAAAGAAGGGCTTAAATCTTCATATGAATAAATGAAAACCTTAGGAAATACAGTATACCTGACCTCACCACAAAGGATGCTGACAACGTTTTTCTAACTCTATGAGGTCCTCAACCTCCATTCAGAGTAACGGAGCTACAGCCGTAAAGCCAGGAGATCTCTGTCTTCGTACTCCATGCCCTGTTCAGTCTGTAGCCCAGCCATAATTACTCCATTATACTCAAACCTGCTGACTTCTAAGCTGCATAACACTGATGTTACTGAAAGTGAGTGAGTGCATGTGAAACAGGTCACTGTGTGGTAGCTCTGAAGAAATGGATGTGAAGACCTTGTGACTAAGCGTGGCAGGCTGGAAGAGCCTGTGTCTCACTATTGCCAAAGAGCCAAACTACAGCCAGGACCGAGCTTCTGAGCTGAGTATCAGGAATTTAGTAAAGCAATCAAGTTACCATTAGAATCATCAGTTGAAAGGCTTAACATTTCACCATAATAATATGGATTTATGGTAGTTCTCATGAAATATCACCTGGGATTATTATCTTAAGGTTAAAATCAAGAAAAAGGAAGTGATGCATTCTGTTCAAATAAAAAAAAATTGGTCTACATTAGTGATGCATTTCCTTCATGTTTGACAGTAGGAGTGTTGTTTTTTGAACTGTCTTTCTAAGAAGTCGAAAGTTTTGCAACAAATATCGCAACTACAAAATTATAAATGGAGGTAAAGGAGAGTCATAGAATAAGCTAAACATCGGAGAAAAAAAGTCTTTGTTAATGTCTGAAAGAAGTATGTGATCCATTAAGGAAAGGAAGTCCTAGAACATTTTCCATATTGTATCGCATTAAAATGCAGAAACAAGTTAAGTCAGGATCGTATAAAGGTTAACTGGAGACAGCACTAGATATCAGTGTTCTTCATGGATATCAGTGTTCAACCCTCTTAGAGATACCTCATGTTCTGTAAAGTTTACTGGTATACTTCCTTTCTTTTATGGAATAAAACTGTGTGAAAGGAAAAGACAACTGAGAAAATCTACCTGAATTTCCTAAGCAGCTACATATTTTGACAGAAAATTGTTCTCCTGTATTCCTGTAATTTCTTTTGTGAAAGAAATACCAAATCTAAACAAGATTATTATCTCTTTACACAATATATTTGCTACAACGTTTTAGCAAAGATGTTAAAGAAAATAGTAATTTTTTTCCATAAGTATTACCTGAATTCTTTTATAATGCTGTAGATGGTTTAAGATTGCAAGAAGATAAAGTAGTTTTGGGAAAAAATTTCATAGAGTCAGAACTATATTTATTATAAATTAATCTTATGTGACAAAGAACCAACTTATTCCTGTATAAGAATGTATGAATTTTTAGGATTCAGGAGGACAGAATCCATTTGTACTGCATTTTTTCTGAGGTCGGATTAAAAAAAAATATTCATTTCACTAAGAGATTACAAAGTTTTTGCCCGAAAAGAAAGGCCATGGTTGAAAGGGCTAGCTGTAATTAATGCCCAAAAAATAAAGATCATATTTGTTATTATTTCCAGTCATCCTTTGTTGTCCGCAGATTAATAAAAGTACCAAAAAACCCCCTAATAAACATGTAAAATCACAGGAAAAACTGAAAAATATTTGCATACTAAACAGAAAACAGTCCTAATGTCTTCTGAAGTTTTTTTTGTCTTCCAGAAAAACTTAGATGCACTCTGTGACCTCTGTCAGTTATTAAAACTCAAGAGTTATCAGAAAAAGTATCGTGTTATCAGTTTTACTCTACTGATCTATGGAGACAGAACAGGCGCATACTTTGTCAAACCAATTATGTCTTCAAAGATGATCACCATCTTCCACTCTGTTGTTAGCTAATTAAATTTTTCTAGTCATTACTATTTATCATTGAGACCTGACAAAAACCTTCGAAATCATTAAGCCTTTCATTTTTCTTCAATTGGTTTTGTTTCTGGTCCTGTAGGCTAGATGCTGACATCCATTTGGGGACATTAAGGAAAATGATTCCCACTGAAAGACTTGTTGATGTACACACTTATTAGGCAAATTATGAGCTTTGCTCATTAATATGCTAGTATCTTTTAGTGAAGACATACTGTATACAATATTTATGTTCTGAGACTGTGGAATCTGCAGACTAACTCTGCCTGCCAGTATGAGTATGGGAAAGATTTTTTGTTCTTTTGCAACCTCTGGTTGACTAAATAATTTGTATTATAACTCAGCAGAACATGTTGAAATAAATCTTTAAATCATGCATTTCTGGAAGACAGTTTTCATTCTCAAAGAGAAGCAATTTCTGTCAACTTAAGCATAAGAAATGCAGATTTCTAAACTTCTACTAAAAACATTTCACTATTCTAAAAGTTTATTTTCCTTATATGAATCCTGTTAAAAGGTTGTGTTTGGTACTTATTGAAAGGCATAAATGCCTCCTTGCCTAAAATAATTGAATTAACTTTGAAACCTCAGATGCTTTACCAGAGAGTAGCAAAATTTATTGAGAACACAGTTGTAGGCTTTCATATTTTAAATCTGTAAATCAGAAGGAAGGTTTATTGGAGGGAGATCATACCCATGCTGTAATGGTATAGATCATCATTCACATGTTAAAAGGAAAGATATGAAAGAAAAGGATTTGTCGTTGATTGTTTAAATCCTGCATGTGCCCAAAGAATTTTTCAAGTTGCTGCGTGGAAACAATCAGAACTTTCTACTATCTTTTTGTATGTACAAGTAGGATAATAGAAATGCTTCAATGCCCTAATAAGAGAAGAATTAATTATGAAAACAATATTTCCCATTTATTTCTATTGCTGCTGTACCTTATTGATTTAAAGGAGGTATCGTTTCTTGTTATACAGTGTTATTATACAGTGTGAGAGTACCTGCTTATATCATGTTTGGCGCTGTTGTTGCCATGCAGGATGCATTAGCTCATGATGGATGGCTTCCTCACAGAAAAACAGTGACTACCTTTGTTACATGCCCTTGCATTACAGGACCTTCACACTGTGTTACCACCACCAAGTCAGAGGTACAAACTGCTGAGCTGCTCATATATGACTTAGCATTCTGTGTGGGTTTTCTTCATTTACTTCTGCATGTAAAACAGAAAAAAATGTGCACATATTTGGTATCATGATTTACTATATTCATTTATAACTCCATATTCATTGCTCAGCTAATAATTCATTATAGTTCTTCTTGAACTTCAGAAGAGTCCTGTACAACCAGTGGCCAGATTCAGTGAAACGTTGTAGTGGGTTGACCCTGGCCGGCCACCAGGTACCCACCAAAGTCGCTCTATCATCCCCTCTACACCTGGACAGAGGAGAGAAAATATAACGAAGGATTCCTGAGCTGAGATAAGGACCAAGAGAGATCACTCGCCGATCACTGTCACAGGCAGAACAGACTTGAAGTGGGGATATTAATTAATTACTGATAGAATCAGAGAAGGAAAATTAGAAGTAAAATACATCCTAAAAACACCTGCCCCCCACCCCTCTCTCCTTCCCAAGTTCTACCTCCTCCCCCCACAGTGGCACAGGGAGACGAGAAGGGGGGTTATGGTCAGTTCATCACAAGTTGCTTCTGCCTTTATGCTGCCTGGGGAGAGGAGTCCTTTCCCCACTCCACCATGGGCTCCCTCCCACAGGAGAGTCCTTCCTGATCTCCAGCGTGAGTCTATCCAACGGGCAACAGTTCTTCACAAACTGCTGCAATATGGGTCACTTTTCCACAGGGTGCAGTCCTTCAGGCACAGACCGTTCCAATGTGGGTCCCCCACAGGGCTACAACTCCTACCAGCAAATCTGCTCCAGTATGGGCTCCCCTCTCCGTGGGTCAGTAGACCCCTGCCAGGACCCTTCTTCAGCATGGGCCTCCCATGGGGTCACAGCCTCCTTTGGGCATCCACCTGCTCCGGTGTGGGTCTCCTCCACAGGCTGCAGGTGGATCCCTGCACCCCCGTGGTCCTCCATGGGCTGCAGGGGGACAACCTGCTCCACCATGGGCTGCACCACAGGCTGCAGGGGAACCTCAGCTCCAATGCCTGGAGAGCCTCCTGCCCCTCCTTCTCCACTGGCCTTGCTGTTTGCACTGTTGTTCACATGTTCTCACTCCACTGTGGTTGCAGTTCTCATCTGCCCAAGAGCTTTTTTTTTTCACCCTTCTTAAATATGTTATCACAGAGGTGTTTCTGTCATTCTTGATGGGCTCAGCCTTGGCCAGCAGTGGGTCTGTCCTGGAGCCACGTGGCATTGGCTTTGCAGGACATAGGAGAAGCTTCAAGCAGCTTCTCATAGAAGCCACCTCTGTTAACCCTTTCTACTACCAAAACCTGGCCAGATAAACCCAACACACAAGGTCTTGCATATGCTGCTTCTTTCTTTTTCTTTTGATTTTTCCCTTTCTTTTTCCTCTTCTTCCCATATTGCTAGTTTAGCTGAAAAGATAATCAAGGACACTGTCATTCAAATGAAATGCTACTACTCTCTGATAATATAGGAATTCAGTTTAGTATTCTGAGTATTTAAAACTGATAGGGTTCTTTTTCTTGTTCTGTATGGTATTTTGAGAATTATATACCTTTTTAATATCTCTTTTAGAATTCATGATGTAAAGATGCAGACAACTGACAGGAATGTTACATTATGTTGAATTCCAGTTAAGCAAAGTAGGTTTCTGAAGAAGAATTTAATCCTGCAGATTTTACTCAGGTTTCATTTACTAAAAATCCATGCCAACATCAAGGAATGAAAAGGGAATATGAAATTCAGAATGTGATCTGCAGCCATTTTTATAATTTAATTACATTCAAACAGAACACATTCCTGTAAAGGACTGTATTGCATCATTCTAGCCCATATTCTGCTTAGCTGGCAGAGTGAAATAACTTTGATCTAGGAAGAGTACTTCAGTTACAGTTCCAATATTAGGACTCTGCTTTTTATATCATCAGAACTAATTTTCATATGTGAAAGAAAATTATTTAGTTGAAGGACTTGGGACTGTCGCTCACTCCAAATCTCAACCTGGCAATCAAGTTCATCCGTTCGTGGTAGTCACCATTTTATTTTCAAAAAAACTAAGAAATAAGTTTCTGAAGGAGGCACAATACTTTTCTTTACATAGTCTTTAATGACAGTATTACTGAACTTGTTTGCAGATCTAAGGCAAAAATGGGTTATCCACTAGACTGTGAAGGCCTGTGGAATATGTGTTTTAGGAAATCTAGTGCTCATTGGAAAGAGTTTTGTGACCCCAAGAATACTGCATAGTTTTTATAAAGCTTAAATAGCACATACAGAGCTTAAAAGAAAATTTCTGCATAGAACTCAAAATGTGTAATGAAGGCAGTAGATATTTTAATCTCTGCCTTATAACGGAGAATTAGAAAAATAATGAAGCTGAATGATTTGGCTAAGGTCACTCAGCAGGTCAAAGTGACATAATAAAGTGCAATTAGCAAAGCAGCAGTTGAAGGTAAGAAGCTACATCAGGAAATGAAACACGGGACATATTCAGAGCTGTGGTTTGTTGTGAGAACTGAACTCCCTTGTCAATCATGCAGATGTACTATCATCACTTGGCACCTGCTGGACTTTACCAGGCAACTGGATGAAGCAGCCCACAGAATGTGTGTGTGTAGGGAACATACAGATTTACATTCAAGGAGCCTGTTATTATTATCTTCATCCCTTTACATTATAACTCTGTTTGTCTATAGCTGCATCAACTGTTGCCATGGTAAGTTTCTCATGCTGTGTGTCTTTGATGAACAAGAAATACATCTCTAAACACTGATGAGGGCTTGAGACTCCTGGTAATACCCAGTGTCCTCCATGTGGCACTGAACACATTGGGATTGAACCCTAAAAACCTACATATTCTTAAATTTTATAGTGATGACAGTTCTAGAAATAACAGTTCTATTTTAGACCATTTTAGGAATAATTTTAGATTCAGTGTTGTTTGGGTTTAACTACTTTGAAGTCTGCTAGGCTAAATTAATGGAAATAAGGCATCTGACTTTGTAATACCTAGTCAACCAAAAATAACCCTAAGAATATGCTAAAGGATCTGGAAAACTGTTAGTTTTTTTTTAATATGAAAACATTTTATACCAGGTTCTTCATCTAGACTTACGTGGATGACTCATTCACAGCTCTCACAGATAAAATACAGAACCCCAAAACAATCTATACAACTTTAATCTGTCATGCCTCCATTTCTTTCATTTATCATGTAAATATATATATTTTCTGTATATACATATCTCATGTAAATATATACTCTTGGCAGGGCTGGTAATTTTAGCTACCAGATAACCAGTACATTCTATAAATGCGACTGTGTCCACTTCAAATTAAATTTTCCATTATGAGTATGATGCTAAACAGTTGAGAAAAATAAAAGACTTTGGGAATTTACAAAATAATAAATGTTGCTTTTTTGTTATCAAACATCTGTGAAAGTATATTGCAAAATATGTGTCACAATACACTCCAGGGCTGGTTTCTCATGCATGAGAGAATAAGAACTGCCTTCCTTTGTCAGACCGTGAGTGTATCCTCGCCAGTATCTTTTTTCTATCAGATCCAGAAAAGGATGTTTGGGGTGCATGGTGGAGGGGTCAGGAGAAATACATAGAGCAAGTAGAAGCTCTGCTGTATTAGCAAATTAACACCAGACTGGTCCTATCTCAGACTTGTTTTCCCAGTGGCCGTTTTTTTAACTCCACTGTCTTGCCTAATGTACAAATAGATGTCTGTGATAGTAATATATAAAGATTGTGTGTCCAAATGGGCTTTTATCTATAGAACCACTGGCTGACATTCCCCGTGTTGGGGTCTCTGCAGTGATGTGGGTTACAAGAAGAGTAGAGGGCATTTAATGACCAAATAGCTGAGTTTGACTAAAGCAGAGGAATGGATTATGTTATCCTTCAGCACCTCTACCAGCAGAATTTTGTATGAACCAAATTGCTCAAAGTAAAAGCCTGCTACTGCTGTATTTCTTGTTGTCTTGAGGTCTTACAGAAAATCTTGGGATCTCATTTTCTTCAGAATTACAAGTGGAATCATCAGGAGTTTTGCCTGACTATGCAAAGTGCTGTTTTAGGTTAGATGCAAGCGTTGGTTTTCCCTGGATATGTAACAGTGGTGAATGTTTTATTTTAACTCAGAAATATAATAAGAAATTAGTCACACTAATGAGGTATAGCCACAAGTGACACAGGAAGCCAACTGCAAAATTCATAATTTTGTCAAGAAAAATTAAAGATTTCAGTGGAGTTAAGCAATTAATAAAGGAACACATTGAATAAGGAAGATAAAAGAAATATTGAATAACTGGTTTTCAGTGCCCTTTCTTATGCATGAAATTAAGCAGAAAAAAATGTATTGTAGACTCAATGGTTGAAACAAAAGAAAATAAAACCAAAATTTAACTCAGCCACTAACTAAATCAAATGTATACATGAAAAGACCTGAATTAGAGTTTCACTGGCTTGTAACTGATATTTAACTAACTTCAGAGTGCATGGCTTACTTTAACCATTTATTTTGCAAGCTTGATGTTTATACCTACCTAATATTTTCCATCAAGGAAAAGTTTATGGAAAGGTTTACATAATTTGCAAATTGAAAGTTCCTGTATCAGAAATTTGCTTAAGATAAGAGGAATTCTCCCGAGGGTCCTAAAAATTGTTTTCTGATTCTTTCTTGAAAATCTGTTTGTTTTGGAGAATATCATGAGACATCCACAAAGATGTTGTTTACCAACTCAGTAAACTTGCTAGAAGCTATAAAAAAACGTGTATATTCCCCTACCCCACTGATGAGGGTTTTTTCCTTCTGTGTGAAGTTACCTTAGTGTGACACTTGGGGAAGTATTGAGCACATTCATCACCTAATTTCAAATACCTAGCTTTTGCCACTGTAGGTACTTAGGATACCTATGCATTCAGTGGAGTGATCTTTGCTTACAGAAAATAATTCAGAGTACCTTAGCCAGGTATCTAAAACACTATCAGGATATAGGCAAGCCGACAAGTCTCCATTGGCTGGTTGAAGAGACTAACTGATGTGTTTAAAAAAATACCTCCCTCCTCAGCCTTAATCTTCAAATTATCTCTTGATTCATTGATTTAATTAGTCTCTCATAGACCTGATTTTTTTAATATTATCAAGAAATGAAACACAGCTCCGACCCAACTTGTCCTCACAAGTTGCCATTCTTATCCCTACCAGCACTCAGAATTAATTTATTCAGGATGAATATAATTATTCTGCTGTATTATCTGCCTAAAGAGTTTGGTATTCACACAACTCACCACCTCAAAACTCCTTTTTTATTACACTGCTCAAAGCATACTACTGTGCATGGACCATGGGCCTTCATCTCTAGTAGATTGCAGGTGCAGAAAAGGTATTGAGGCAGCACTTGGTGAATTTGTAGCAGTATGAAAATTAGGAATTTAAATGAGAAAGCTAGGATAAAATTATAGCTAAAGTTTCATACAACAACTTTACAAAAAGGTTCAAAAAGTTAAAAAAAAACAAAACAAAACAAAGGTAGAAATACCAGTTTTAGTTTAGTTTGCTCCTTTCTCTCTTTTTTGCTCTGCTGTGCACATTCATCATTTTAGAGACCCTAAGGAGGTGATCACATGCTCTCCCATTCTACTTGCAGGGCACAGGAGTGTGTTAGAACTGTGTAGCAAATTCTGTTGTTATTTTTTGTAACTGCTTTATCTCATAGCATGCAGAGTTTGGAAGGTAATGTCTTCTAAGGGTTTTCTGTCATTCAAACTATTCCTGTGTCACAGAGATGCTGTGTGAAGCTACATAAGTCATTTAAGCTAAAATATTAATGCAACAACTAATTTTATGGTTTTCATTGAATATGTCTGCCCAACTTTATCTTGATTTTCAGATTTTCGGAGCCTTAGGGAAGTACTGTACCTTTTGAATGGTGTTCAGGGAACTGAGAGTGCTCAACATCATTTGCAATAAATCACTGGGTTCTGAAGGACTGAGCCTCAGGTTGGGACTCTCCACAGCCTTGAGTTCTGGACCTCAGGCTACCATTACAAGCCTCTCTAGGATATGCCACCACTCAGACTTAGAGTGATCTTCCAGTCTATCAGGTGAGCTGTGGTATTTTTCTGTATGTTTCTAGTTTATATCAAATGTGACGTAGATCAGATCACCTCAGTCTGCAAAAAACAGGATTATTTTAAACTAGTTCTCCTTATGTTTGCCATTGGAAAAGAGCTCATACAGAGATACCTGTGCTGCATGTTACTTTGAGACAGGATAATGTATCTAGGTTCTCACACTCTTTTTCTGTCATAAAGAAATATAATATTTAATCATCTTTCTCACAGAAGTAACGTTATAATAAGTAAACTATATTTGTGCAGTATGTTGAACATACAAATAGTTTTTGAAAAAGCCAAATATTTGAAGAAATCATCTCCCTTTGTTATGAGTTAGCTCATTGAGAAGGTCATGTTAAAACCAGATTTTGCTGATTCTGGGTTTTTTTGATCTGCTCTCCACTTGTTCATCTGTGAAAATATTGATATCTTCACTGCGCTGCTGTGAACATACATTTATTAATGTTTATAGGATTCATTTACTGTAGCACTGTTGCAACAAACTATGGACAATGAAAATCTGTAAGAAAGTAAACGAATCTACACCAGCAACCATTTGGATGAAAAAGAGTAAACAAAAAAGAGTCAGACCACTAGAGTGTAAGACAGATACAAATATTTAATTCAATCTTGTATCCAGAATGAGTTAGGTCTTGTGGAGAGAAGGGTAGTAAGGCATCCTGTAATCAAAGGCTATGTCCTCCTGTATATACTAAAGAAAATCATCCGATTATATTGGAAATTATAAATCTAACATTTCCTAAATCTTCCACACTAAATACTGAATTGTATTTTTCTAAAATAAGTTTCTATAGAGACATAATGTCATAGAAAGATACAATTATTGCATTTAGTTATTAGAAATGAGCTTGTTTCTTCAGCAAACAGCTTGTGAAACAAAAGACCATTGTCAGCCTTTGTTGATGGTAGATAGTAACATCTAGAAGGTTTCAGCTGAATAACAAAAGTAATATCAATAGCTAATGTGGAGTTAACACTGCAGCTGTACACACCTTCACTTCCCATACCTCAGGCATTTCCACAGTCCTTCCCTTGCTCTTCCTGACTGCACACCAGAAAACAGACCTGAAGCTTAGTCTGCACTGCAGAGCAGCGTGAAGTCCTCATATAGAACCCCATTCCCTGTCATCATGTGTTCTGAAAGTGGTGACACTTTTTTTGCCCACGCTATTTTTGGATTTGCTCTTGCAAATGGTGATATTTTAAACTGTGCCCTGCTTTAGATGTAGATTTTTGGCTGCAGAGAAAGAGCTAAAAGAATGCAGCCAAAAGCTATTTAAGCTTAACATGATTCTAGACTTGAAAAAAAAAAATCAGTGTATTTTTCAAGATTCCTTCTCCTAGCTAGAGCTGAAAATAAACCCTAGGAGACAGTATTCACACTTCAGTTTTAAGTAGGCTGTGAGTGAGATGAGAAACAGGTGAGAATATGCAGGTTTACTTCGAGTATAGTTAAGTCTGTTAACACTTTGTAAATAGTAATCTAGGGCTCTTAGAAATGTTTCTATTATTATTTGTGCTTTGCACATGGCAAATAGAACAAGAAGAGTGAAGCTGTTTGCTCTGTGTCACACAGAATGCTATTCATCAGAACTAAAATATCTTTACTTAGAGCCCAAACTCCTAACCATTGGACTAAGTTTCCTAAGATGGCTTCCAATTAAGACTTGGAAATAGGTGATCATTTTCACTCTTTGCATAAAGAAAATAACTTAGTATTCTTGGAAACTTGAGAGTAGGAATTCTTTTTCAGTTGATAACTACAGGTTTTAATAAGTGATAAAGTGTTCCAGGAAGTTGGAAGACCCTGCTTAGGTTTCTGGAAGTTTAACAAAAATCTATAGAGGAAGAAAGGGAAGTCTTGATTTTTTCCCCCATCCTGAGCAAGCCAGGACTTCATAGCAAAATACCAAGGTTCATCTGCTTCCATGACCTCCTTGGATTTTCAGATTTCCTTGTTTTTCAGCTGTATATGTATGTGTGTGTGTGTGTGTGTATGTGTGCGTATATATGTATATATACTCAATTCTGGTCCAAAGGAGAATATAGCCCCTTTTCAGGTATGTGTCAAAAAAAAACAAATGGGATGAAACTCCCTCCACTGTTTAGAAAACGTGACTAAATACCTAGTGTAGACTATGGAGCTGCCTTTTACGTAACTGAGATTGGGTGAAGTTAATCGCAACCTTAATAATTAAACTTCTAAGGGACAATAGTTTTAAATTTCAATTGGGGGAGTTACTTTCATTAAAAGCTACAGATTCTGTGTATCATGTCATATCATATAATTAATTAAATTGTGTTAAAGCTGAAAGAACACAAGGCTTGATACATATGCTAGTCTTTGGAGTTTGAGATAAATCTGTTCTGTGCCCGATCCTCTGTTGTGGTTGTCAGCCTCTGCAAGAAGTTGAAAAGTGGGCATAGAGAAGCACAGCCCAATGCACAAGAACTTTGCACAGACCATTCAAGGCCTCACTTTGAGCTCCCCGTGTGCAGCATTCACCTCATGGAAACTTTCCTATGGAGTTCTCTAGAAGTGGGTTTTCTGTACTTCTGTAACCTTTGCTAATTATTTCCTCCACTGGCTTTGTTGTTGAATTGTTTAGTAAAATATGGGATTTGTTTAGGAGAAGGCATTTCTGTTGATAACCTTCAACATTTTCAAAAGATAGATTAGACACTTCCGTCTGTATTTGAGCACTGAAGACGTACTTTTAGCCTTAACTTCAGGTTCTCAAAAATCAGGAGTTGTCACTGGCATGCAAGATCTACATGTCCTGACCCAAAACATCTTTTTTGTACTTCTTGGCTTGCATCTTTATACAGATACTGTGGAAATTAATATATTACAGATTTTGAGACAGCCAGCTGGTATTAAGGAAAGCCAGAGAACTACTGAAGATGCATGTATTACATTAATGTTTTACTAATAGCTGGAATTGCAGCTGAAGTGAGCCTCCTTTATTTTTCTAAAAGCATCCCTAATGAGTGGGATATGTTGCTGTACTATTACACTATAGTGAGGATTTCCAAAATCAGGTAAGTAAATGAGGAGATAAATTATGTAAGTATATGCATTTTTCTCAAGATAGATAAAAATAGATGTAGGAGAATACTCAGCCTGAAGCTGAGTATACATAAGACACTGTGGACCATACTAGTAATAAAGATATTGGGGTGCCAGTTATTCACAGACTTTGCTGGCAAGTTCTGTAGGTACAGATGTACCCCTCTGCAACATGAAAGTTTGAGTAAATAATCTCTCCTTATAACCCTGCTACAGTTTAGTTAGGGCTGAATCTAGGCTTTAGGCTATGTCCTGAACTCTCTTTTCTCTCAAAGTCAAATATTTTTAGCTTTTATTGACCTGACCAGCTGACTCCACTCAGCATTTGTTTTTGGTCAAATGCACTTCTCCCCTCTACTGACTGACCAAAGAAGTTATGTTCTTCAGCCATGAAATGGATTTTTATTACTGAGATCCACAGTGCAGATCATTGGAAGTTATGTAATGATGTGAAAGGACATATAGTTGGAAGGTTGTCAGAAGATAAAAGTGTACTAAGCTTCTCAGAGCATTCACATTTGCAACTGATGAAGCCTGATGACACTGAAAAAGCAATTCACTGTTTAATGCATGCACCTCTGGTGACAGCGCTCCTCCTCAGCACTGGCTGTTGAAATATCACAGTCTGTAGCATAGGATTTAATACAGGAGTTTTCCATTAAAGATGTTAGCTACTGCAGTTCACAGTAACTTCTAGCTCAGCTCACCTGCTGGGGGGACAGTACTTTGTCCTTGAGTAAGCAGGACTGCTTTCATCCTATTCTTCTCACTGGAGCAGAGAGGAAGTAGAGTGTGAGTACACATGGAGCAATGTACAACAAGTGAGCAACTGTGATACAGGCATAAATTGTTATTGGATTTGTTTTAAATGTCAAGCAATAATACATGTGAAATAAGTGTGTAACTATCCTGACATTCTCCTAAATGTGCAGTAAAAGAAATAACAAATAATAAATAATAAAACTGTAGGTTACACTAATCAAATTCAAATCACTTCAACTGCATAATTTTCAGTGAAGAGGTGCTTATGAAACACAGAATAAACTGCAAAAGGGAAGGTTCATTGCTTCCTAATCAAAAGCAGTCAGCTTTAAACACCAGCCAGTCAGGTGATAGGTTTGTCATTTCTCAGCTGTGCTCTTGGAGGGAATTTGCCAAGAAGGCTTGACAGCCTTTAAACTTTGCAAAGCATTTTTTTGCCTGTTCCTGAGCGTCATGTTGATCTACAAAAACTCCTGGGAGACGGGGAGGAGAGGCAGAGTAACAGCAGTTCTATTAAAATATATTTGCTGCAGTGAATGTCAGTCAGAGTTTATAGTGTGAAAAAACATGCATTTCCAGAAAAGAAATTTTCACCACCCCTCAGGTCTATTTCTTTCTTGTCTAATTCTGTCCAGCTACTTTGGGAGACTGAGGAGTGTCAATCATTAATTGCCTGAGAAGTTAATTGTTAGAGAAGTAAAGACTTGTAATGCATCACTAAAAGTCAGAAATCAGGGCGTCTGAATTATGATGGGAAGCTTTAAATGAATATATTACTGCTACATACAATTAACAGCCCAAGCTGGAAATCATTTACTTTCATAATTCAGAACAATGACAGCTCTCCAGTGAAAACATATTTACAGTAGTTTTACATTGCTTTCTAGAGGTTTCTTACAAAAGGGAGAGACAAAAATTAATATGCACCAAGGTAGTTACAGAGAACCCTGTCTTTGTGCTGTTCTTTTGTTTTAATCAGCATGAGCTCTGCTAAATAGGGGAAAGAATTATGAGTAGGTGGCAAGTGTCTAGGTTACTGAGGGCAAATCACTCTCAGGGGAATAACTTTGCAATTTGAGCAATAGAGCCTGACCCTGACGTTCTTAAGATGAACAGGTCTTCTCCGTTAAAACCCAGCAGGAACAGCAATTGCAAGGCAGCCAACCTGAAGTCCCTCAACCACCTTTCCCTACATGAAGGTCTATTCTCCCTTCCCCTGGCAGTTATATCATTGTGCTGGAAGAATTTTCTAATGTCTTCTATTTTCTAATGTCTTTTTAACATCTTTTTAGTGTCTTCTGTTTCACATCCTCATGTGTGGGACCTTACATATGTTGTGGTAGTTTTTGGTATTGGTTGAAATCCCATTAAGCTTCTGAAGTTCTTAAATTGCTTCTTGGAGGGTTTGGGGTTTTTTTTTCATGTAACTTAGGTTATAAAAGTAGCACCATAAACATTAATTGAAGAGCCATTAAGCAGTATGGCTGTTTGTTTTGGGTTGATAGAGGACATAAAGTTTCATACCCTGTGGTGGAAAACAATTAGATCTGATGATGAACATGCTATTAAATATACCATTACCAGACTTCAATCAGTTTAACTTTAGAAAATAGCAACCAGCTGTAGCCAAAGCATACACAAGTGATAGAAAGTAATATTTTAATTGTCATGTCATAGCGTGTTATAAATATTGTCGTTTCTAATGTTTTATGCTAATGACAGTGACTAATAGTAGTCATTAACTCCATTCATTCTCATAAAAATTTCCTCAAGAGAGGATGATCACAACTAGAATGCTGTTTAAAATAAACTGTTTTTCTAAAATAGAGAACATAAAAAACATTTAAATACCAAGAGGTTGGCTAGCTAATTTATTTTGTAATAGCATGTGTTCAACAACTGCAGCTTTTGTTAATTGTGCCATCAGTTGAACAGATATTCCTTTTAGAAACATTTTTGGAATACTAACGTGTGTACATGTCGTGTCTTCATGTGGTCTCTGAAGAGTGGGATAAAAGGTGAATCTTACAGAGGCCAGAAAAAAAGTCTGATGCTACCCCTGTAGAGGCTTAATATTAAGAACATTGAATTTCCTCATCCATTTCTTATTTCAGTTATGAATTCTGCTTACTTGACAGGTACAGAGTACTTCATTATGTGCACGAACAGAAATGCTTAAATGGATGAAGCAGCTATTTACGTCTGATAGGAGCTAAGTGGGACATTAAATTAATGCCAAACAAGTGAGTGCTCATTTTAGTTTCGTTATAAATGGCTGCAGCACAGCAGTAATGTGTTGACTCTCATGTGCTGACAAGTTCTATATTTCTTACAAACTTCCCTTAGAGCTCAATGCGGAAAGACAAATTCACACTCTGCATGATGAAATTAGCAGCAGATGCATTAATAATTGAATAAGAATCTCTGGAGACATACCACAGTTCAGAAGGAGAGTTGTTGCCAGGCTGGTTTAAGTAGAGGCTTCTGTCATATATATATGCACTTACATAAACTCCGAGTTAAGAGCTGCTGCCTGTATGTAGCCTTTGGTATCAAATCCACTTCCTGCTTTTAGAAGACTTTGCATAGTTACATTTGACAGGTCCGTGAGTAGACTTGACAACTATTAATCTGGGCATAGTGTGCCCTTGTTCATCCCTCCTTCCTCTCTGACTGTTCTCAACAGTAGAGGCAAATTCAACACAGTTCTTTCTGCATTTGTCTCCAGACAAGGAGTGGGGTATGAGTGACTGAAAGTCTTTCACTGTATGCCAGACTCTTGCCATAGATCTTCAGTCCTGTAGGGTTGAAAGTTTCCTGAAGTGCAGATCTCAGCTTCTCTCACAAAAGGATTAGGATACTGTACTGCTATCTTCCTTTGCAGCAAAGGTGATCTCCTTTGATTTAACCACATGCACAGGTTTGGGAAGGAAGGAATTTCACAGAACCACAGACTGGGTAAGATTGGAAGGCACCACGGTGAGTCACGTGATCCAACCTCCCTGCTCAAACAGGGTTGTCCTAGAGCACATTGCACAGAGGAGCCCAGAACTGGACACAGCACTCCAGGTGAGGTCTCACCAGGGCTGAGTAGAGGGGCAAGAGCAGCTCCCTAGACCTGCTGGCAATGCTTTTCCTAACGCACCCCAGGATACTATTGGCCTTCTTGGCCACAAGGGCACACTGCTGGCTCAATTTGAGTCTTTTTGACAACAGCAAAGAAAAAAAGAGGATTGCCAGAAAAAAACTCTGCTTTTTAAAGATAGCATTAAGGCCAGCCATGATGCAATTCCTAACATTTACATTGTGATCATTCCTAACACCAAGTAATATTATGCTCAGAAGGTATTGACAAAACAGTGTGACATTTCATACACAACAATACTATTGGAGCAAATTCTCATGGGTTTAAAATCATAACTTTATTGCACTCGTGCCAAGAGAGTGATAGCAATTTGAATAGTCTGAAAATTTGTCCCAGTTAGAAGAAGAGTGGCAAAATTTAGCACACTGTTACTGGACTAACTCCACATAGCTCTCCTAACTATCCATGCAGACTTCAGCTACTGGTTTTGATCTGCGCAGGTTGAAGTGAACTCTGTGATTTGCTCTCCTCCAGTTACAGGTTATTATATAAATCTCAGGATCTAGAAGTCAGAAAAAATTAGCTAAAAATAAATACCAGTGTATTTTGTGGAATTTCATCAGCTACAGGAAAGCTAATTATAATCTTAGTTTTTTAATATATTGCAATATTTTGCCTAAGCTACAATATGATTTAATGAAGGGGTACTGTCTCTAAAACAATACTTAAGACTCAACTGTCTTTAAAGCAATACTTCAATTCCTTCTATTTAGATATGCAACTCTTTTTATTCAATAACAGCACATATGTTATTTATTCAGTACAAGTTTGGTATGAATCTTGTCGTAATAGAAATATTAAATTTGAGATCTTTTTAAGTATGAGAAACATTTAAACAGTTTCTGTTGTCACTTGAAATAGGAGTTAAGTCCCAGACATTCATATTTGTATAAGGAAGTAATGTCTTCATCTACTAGACACCCTGAAACATCCTGCAAGGGGCTCAGCTGAGGAAAGAACAGTACACATTTTGCTTTGTGATATTGGACCACAATACAGATGTTAGAGATCAGAGACTATCAGATGAAGGAGTAAGCATGATAAAATAATACCCTGGTTTCAGCATAAGTCTTCTTTTGGGGTGCTTGAAACAAAGATGTGAAAATTAAACTGGATTTACATAAACATTTTTAGTAAACAGAGATACCATTTCAGAATTAATATATTTCTTCAGATTCACACATGTATAATACATTTCATTGCTGTTTAAAAAAGCAATGTTGCCATTATCTGAGTTTTCAAGGAAAAGACTAAATACTTAAACAAGGTCATTAACTGCTAGATGAGAAGAATATATGTGAATTACATAGACCAAAGAAACTGCATCGATGGGGACAGGGGGAGTGAGATCATGAGTCATTAACTATGGCTTTATGCTTCACAGTGGGCTTAATCTTATTAACTGCTTTCCATTCATTCTCTTATTTCCATGGAATAAGATTCTAAGTCTGCTCCAGGTTAGAAGTGAATATTATGCAATCCAGTAAGTTTTATATCTATTGTTAGCATATACAAGGCACATCAGTGGTGCCAGTGTTTATTCTTAACATTCTGAAGTAATCACCAAATTTCACAACTCGGGGCAATCATCACTGCTATAAAAGCAAAGAGATATTTCTAAAGCCTTCTAATGAGTGAGTAAACCAATGGCTTTTATCCAGATTTTGCAGGTCACTGGATGTTCAAAACAGCAACGCAAATTAGAAGAACCCCTTCTCTTTTGTCATCACGGTAATTTTGCACTTGAGTGTATGATGGTGTGCTAATGTAAAATCTATTAAGGAAGATATGTAGGGATCTTCTTCTAACACTGCCTTGAAAAGTAGATATGAATGTTGCATTTCAAATCAGCTCTCCTTGAAATTTCATTTCATTTTAAAAGGCATCTTGAGCACCAAATTTTTGTCCCTTGGTAACTTCCAATCAGATGAGTCCAATTAGAAGTAAAAATATAAGTTTCTAATTGTCAGTCTTGTAACCTCAGCCTGAAAATCAAGTGGCTACTTTTTGATTTATGCCTCATCACTATTATTTATGCTTCTACAGGCCAGAAATTTTTTTCCCTCTCCTATATTCACAACCTTCTAGTCTTCATAGTTTTCTTCAGTTGCCTCTTTCTCTTATTATTATATCTCTTTTGAATTGTTGCCCAGCTATTGTTTAGATGCACCATTTTTTGGAATAAGTTAGTAAGGCTGTTAGTACTCCACTTCTGCATTTGTACTGTTCTACGGATTTCCCAGAAGAATAAATCATTCCTTAGACTTGATATGTGAAATGAGAGGTGAGGGGAGGGAGAAGTGACTTGTTTTTATATATTTTTCTGAACTTGAACAAGATTATGGAGAATCTGGTGAATGCTGCACCCTCCATAAGTACTCTGATGAGAGCAAGCTGTAGGAATGGCCAACACAACTGAAGCAGAGTAAGATGCTGCAGTAGCAAAGTATTGCAGAATATCAAATCTTTCCTTGGGATCTCTTGAGATGACAGATTAAGCATAGACAGTGTCCATAGAGAGTCCTAGCCTAGTGTATTCAAGCAAAACAAATACACAGAGAGGGAGTCACTGTAGATTGCCAGATTACCCTCTGAGGGCTGTGATAGCTGTGCTGAGCTGGCAAAGCCAAAATTTCAGCACAGAATTCTCCACAGAATGTATTTGATTTCTTTCTAGTCCACTCTGAAAAGAGCAAGGGCAGGTGTTTTGATGTATTCTGTGTAAACATTCTTTGAATTTAATAAATTGGATGGAATGCCAACTAAACAGAATGATCCAAGCTTTTGCAGAAAATGATACCCCTTCATTCATCCCATCAAGTAATACCATAATTCTACTTCTTCTCGTTCTGCTATTTGAGAAAGTAGGACCTATTTTTTGAATGTCCCATATGAGAAGTGCAGCCTTCTCTGATCACAGAAAAAGATGTTTATTTTTACCAGCTTTTCCATTTTACTTTCCAGTCTACTGAAAGAGACCTTCTTCTCCCATCCTGGTTTTCCTCAGTCCCCTAACATTGCTTAATCCAATTAGTGTTGTCACCTTTCTTGCTTCCCTTCTGTCTGTCTGATAATGCATATATATTGCACAGGATATTGCACAAACTCTCCTGAGTTTGGAATTAAAATGTCTGGTTTGAACTTCACTATGCAAAAATGTCTAAAATTGGACAATAATACATGAAGTTCCCAAGTCTTCCATAATGCACAGTTGACCAGCCATTTTTTTCTTCAAGGCCTCATTTAGGGAGCAGATTCGCTACTGCTGGAACAGTAAACCCAATTTTGTCTCTCAGATACTCTTCTGAAATGCCTATCTCCCACATAGCTGCAATTTCGTGTCCTTTCTGTTACCCTACCTTTGCTAATCGTGGCTCCAGTGGAGTTGATATGAGATGTGCACATAGGTTTTTGCAACTTAAAAATGCCAGTCTTCATGGGACTGTGAAGAAAATTAAGCAGACAGAATCAGCACACAGTATAAATAGATTGTGGTTACAATCCTAATCCAGGCTGGAGATTCAGTCCATGCACTTTCATCCTCTTGTAAAGTAATATTTAATATGCATCTCCACAGATGTATGCTCTGAATGTCTCCTCTAATGTACTTCTTAACATGTCATTTTAAGATACAAAACTTTTTTTAACATAGGGCAGTAAAGGACTTTCAAAAGATAATTACAGGTTCCAAGGCTTCGATTAGAACAGCAATTCCTGAGTACAAGCAACTGAATTCTCTTAGTTATTCACTAGTCAAAAATGCACTAAGAAAGTTAGGAGGGCAGGAATCTCAAGATGAAAATGGAAGTTGGAAACACGAAGCAAGAGAAGATGGAATACTTTTTCTCTCTGAAAAATAAAAATCTGTGTGTTGAGTGATGCTACCTAGCAGGGACAACTGAAATTCAGGGAAGGGGCAAGGGATATTGTGCTTTAATAACAGTGCTTTCATAGAGAGCACCCATAAAGGCCCAGGGAATACCAGTTGCTTCAAAATCAGGTGACAATGCAGACTTAAAAGGATGACTTGGAGCAGCTCCTGAAAACTCTTGTGCCCAAACATGAACAGAAAGCTAGATGTTAGCCATGGAAGTTTCCTTGCCAGGGCAACAGATTTTGCACCCTGTGTAGCTTTAACATCATGCCTACATGAAGTTAGAGCCTTCAAACTGAACCTAGCTTTCCTCAGGAAGGTTACGGTGAGGTTTGCTGTGTTCATTCTTATTGATGGGTTAGGGAGTAATGTTTTCACCAGAATTACGGTTGTTCCCATTGCACATAAACAGATATTTATGATATGTATTAGATGCAGTTCAGTTCAGTGCTCTACTAGTAGTTAGGCTTAGTGACTTGTTCAGGCTCATTTTGCACTTTTTAAAAAAATTGTTTTTCTCTGAACTCTTTTGGTTTTGCTTGTTTCTAAATTAAATTAATAGTAAAATTTTCATCAATAGGGAGCACTGACAGATTAGCCACTAGAACTTTTCATGTATTTTATATGCAGACTAAAGCACACTTTTGGGCTGTAAATCAATCTAATATTGTAATTGTGTTTCCCATTCAACTGTTCACTATTTCTTGGACATCTGTTATGCATTGAGCAGCTGCTTCTATTGGGATGAGCACAGTGGCTTCTAGATATTATTTACAAATCCAATGAATTTAAATCCAAGGAATATATATTATCATCCAGATTTCTGAAGTACATCTTTCCACATTTTGTCAAAATACATGTTGGCATATCAGTTATTTCTCAATTGCCTACTTTAACATAATCTCTGAAATTTCTTAACTGTCTTTTCAGATCTATCCTACTTATATTTTTCTGTACTTCCTATATTGAAATTTCACTTTCAGTCATATTCTCATACCTCAATTAAAGTATATTCAGCATCAAACTTTATATGAATACCAAGGTGGTGCAATATTAGTCTTTTAATATGGCTTTCCGGTCATTCCTATTGCTTGTTATAAGAATCTCATCCAGCTTTTTGACTTCTTACAATCAACCTTGGTCCAGAGAGATTTTTAAGTTATGACAACAGTAACATAGTACAAAGAGCAAGGGTTTTTTTATGACTGGTTGTTCAATTGGTAGTTGAGTGGTAAGTATTTTGAATACTTTCTATGAGAGGTGTGTCTATGAAATCAGAAAGAATTAGATCTCTGCAGAGCACCACGGAAGAGGGTACAAGGACTGTGAGACTTTTGCAGACTCATCTAATGCATGGTAGAGTGACAACACTGGAAAAAAAGATCCTGAATTAGATAGAAAAATGTTATCTATGTCTGCTGTTCTTGTGGTGCAGACCTCTTTTCTCAGAATTTCTACTCAGTCTGTACCCCAGAAACATTTTCTGTAATATTGTAGTATGTTTAGCATTCTCTTAAATATACTTTTGAGTAAAAAACTGTTAATTTATAAATATTTGTGAGCTGGAGAAAATCATTTGGCTCATCCCAGGATATGTGGATTCAGCTGGCAGAATGAGTAAAGTGTAACAATACCATGGAAAATAATTCACTTAGAGAATATAATGCATATGCTTCAGAGGTAGACACACCTCAGTAGAATACTGCATACGCCTGTCCTATCAACAAAAGGGCAGGTATTTCCATCACATGGAAAATGATTGGCACAACTAGCTCTCTGTGAGAATCTGAAAAAGGAACAGCAAAACTGATTTTGTCAAGGACAAAAGGAGAGTGAAGGGCAACACAAGAGGGGACAGTAATACATTTAGGCATTTACTTAAAAAGATTTGAGTGATCCTGATCTGAGCAAAGGATAGTTAAGAGTGATATATGTAATTACCCTGAAAAATAAATATGAGAACTCATTTAAGCTTTTTACTAAAACCGCAGAGGGTTGACTTACCATAAGCTATAAAAGATATCATTAAATCACCAGCCTTTAAGAATAACTGCCTGTTGTGGTTTCTGAGATGCTCCTTTCTCTACCAGTACTCCGAGTAATTGTGTACAACTCCAAGAATTGATACCTGTAAGGAAGTTCCAGTGTCAGACAGACAAATAAAGTAAAATATATTAAAAAAGTCGTATCTTACTACAGTAAGCAATCCTGTTCACCTCAGTGGGTCTTATCATAGCTATATAGGTTGTAAGATTTGTCTCTAAAATCATACTATGCTAAATATGAGAGTACAGAAGATAGTTTAATAAATGGGCTACATCAAGTCAGTTCATTGGTGTTCTCTGGAGTGTAGTCTGTGTACCAATAAAAATCTCCATGGTTTTTATTAATTCCCTTAAAGTAGCACGCCCCTTCCAAATATTTATAGAGATCAAGCAGACTCACTTCAGGACAAGTCCTTCATACATACCAGAGGTACCATTTCCTGAAATGTAAACAGTTGGCATCTGCTGAACCCTAATCCCTAAATCAGAAACACAAATGTTTGGATTAACAAAAAATGGAAAGCCTTACTCTTTGTTGTTGATCTCCTAGTACATATTTTTTCACTTTCAGTGTTATATGCATGACTAGTATTCTTTATCCAGGACTGGAAATGCCGTGACATTTTGGCATAGTGACCGCAAAGGACAGCAACGATCAAATTCAAGCCACCACAAACCCTCACTGATGCTCACCAACTTCAGGAGATTTGAAATCAAGCCTTCAGTTCAATGTTACACATGTGATGCAGCTGTGTGATGATGCACAGGTGATGAGGCAAGTGAGATTTCATACACTTAAGAATCAGAGAAATAAAAGGATATTTATTTTACCCCTTTAAAAGAGTATATGGATCTAATACCAGAAAAAGTTGAGGAAATAAAAAACATAAGCTTATATGTACCATCATTGAAATCTATTTGGTTTTTATACACAGAGAGTTTTAGCATCCCACTGCACCAGGGACAAAGTGTTTAATAACTATTAAGTGTTTTAGCACAGACCTGGAATTGCTGTCATATTTGCAGTGCATATATATGTAATACAGAATGGAGATATACAGAATATTCCACTGTACAAACTAAAGCTATAACAATATGCAAACTGCTTAAACTATAGTGCTGAGGCAATTAAATTTGAAATTCTTTTCCAGAGTAGTTTATTTTTGGACAGTGTTTTTTTCTTGACGAGATTAAATACAGAGCTGCTGGAGAGCAATAAGAAGTTGGGGAAAAATGAGAATGAGGATGTGGGTGTTGGTGCTGAGGACTCGGGGCACAATCAGTGATCTTGGAAGTTCTGCCTCTTCTGTTTTGTGCTGTGGTTTTCGGCTGTACAGATCCCAGTAGGACAATCCATAATTAACTTGGGGTTTAAGGGCTTTCAGTCTTCCTCTTCCCAAGTCACACTCCAGCCACGGCTCCCAGCCTCATGCCAGGGGCTCCAAAAGTTGTCGGAGCTTCTGCAGGACCACAGCAGGAGATCAAGGAACTAAGTGCTCCAGGTCAGCCTGCCTAGTGAGGGGGGTTCGTGCAGCCTCTGCTCCTAAAGGTGGTGGATTGGGAACTGCAAATTGGAGCTGTCAGTGATGTCTCTGAACCAGCACTTCTTCGGAGCCTGAGATGCTTACCAGGAAGCAGTCACATTTCCTCTGAATTCTGCCTCGCCTTACACACGGTCATGACAGGTATTCAGTGTACACTCAATTTTTTTTTTTGATTCTACATATCTATTTGGCTGGGAAGCAAATTCTAAATAAGTTTCAGAGAAGACTGGAATTGTCCACATAAAAATGTTTGATGCTTTGAAATAGCTACAAAACAATACAAAATAAAATCAGTAAAATACCCCTACATGCAATTTTAATTGTTTTAGTAAGTTCTTTTCATGCTCTATTTTCGTGTTATTAATTTCTTGGAAAAATGGTTTTCATTATACTCTATAAGAATAAGGGAAGTCTTTCAAATTTGTTGTTAGGTTGCATATTAAGTTTTAGGTGTGTGCATTTTCATACAACTCCAAAATTATCAAAATAATTACTTCTTGTCTATGCAAGCTTTTATTCCTACCTGCTATAAGAAATCCAAAATTCTAGGAAGTATAAAAAATGTGCCCTGAATCCTATTGTCAATATTCACCTATTTCCCTTTTTAAAACAGAATGTAATTTTGACAGACAACTCTTTAACCCTGGGGTAAAGGAAAGTAGCTCTTGCCATGTTGAATAATGAGCCGTGTGGATTTCAGCTGATGGGGATGTATTCTGTGCCTCCAACAGGACAAAAAGCTATTTCTAGTGGTTATGACTTTTAATAATTTTAAATAACCCATAAACTGACATCATTCAGGGAAAATCTACTTTTTCTTTACCTTTACTCTTAAAATCTTTAAATCCAAAAAGGATTTAAAAAACAGTATCAAATCATGTTGCATTATGGCCATCACCTAGACACTAGAATTTACATAGTACAGTGCATTTGTATTTATAGTTTGTACAGTAGGACATTTGGCCCTTGCTTTTATTATTCGACTGTCAGGTAATTCATATCTTTCCGGATTTTGTCACCCAGAGTTACTTAATCACCTGAGCAAGATCAGAAAAGTAAGGCCTGAACCTCTTTCATTGTAGACATGAAATGAATGTAGGAGTTGAGAATGCTGCTCTGGCTGTGGGTGCCTCTGTCTGCACATACCCATACACCGTCCTGGACTGTGACAGGCAAGCAGGACACAAACGTGGGTGAAAAAAATAACTTTGATTTCTGATCTGGGAGATTGTCTGTAACAGCCACAATACTAGCATAGAGCATCTCAAACTTTGGATTAGTCTCTGTTGCAGAATGTTGTCTGTACTTCTTGCAAGGAAAAAAGAGTTCTTCCTAATTTCACAAAATGCAAAGTATGGCCAATCACAGCCACCATTAGTAGGATCTCTTCAGGTTCTTACCTTTGTTGTTGTTGTTATTGTTGTTGTTGTTGTTTGTATTTTTATTTGTGAATATTAAAGACACATTTTTTGTGAAAAACTTATGAATAAAGTTAGCAAATACCCAACAGGAATTAAAAGGCTTGCCTTTTATCGAAAGGGGTCAGTGATCATGGACTGCTTCATTGCTTATGGAAAATAAAGTAAATTTGCATCAAATAAAAGTAAATAGGAGTATCTAGTGGCTTTCCAAGCAAGCATAAAGTGGGATTTGGAGAACTGAGTCTTAAGAAACTTGCTTGACATCTAACTTCAAAAATTGGATATGTAAATGTCTTCTTGCTACCAGGAAATCTATCCAGCTACCAGGAAAGCTGAGTCCTATAGGATGCATATATATTTAGTGTCTTAAGAGAAAAGGCTGAGCTACTTAATCTTTGAGAAAATTGTATGACTTTTCAAAAAAGCCAAAATTTTAAAAGGCAGAAAAGAAACCAGAAGGGAAAAAAAAAAAAAAAAAAAAAAAAAAAAAAAAAAAAAAGAAAATAAGAAAAACCTTTATGCTATAATCCATTAATAAAATTAAACTAGTTTTCATGGGTTTGTCTTACTGGTAAAATATTTGGGGGCTCTAAATATGTTTCTTAAACAGAATGAGATCTCCTCTCATGTAAAATCCCTGTCCTTTCTTCAGGTGCCTAGCAAGAAAACTGAGTTTTCTACCTAAATTTTACTTTTCAAAGTGAAAGACAGACTCTTCCAAAAGTAAAGTTGTCATTAATTACTGTTGTTGAAATGACACATCTGAATTTTGCACAATTGTTTAATTAGACTTCACTCTTTCTTCCTTCTCATTTCGAATGGTATTTGTTATTCTGTGGACTCTGTTTTCACAGTTTCATAAGAACAAAACAAAATCAATTATGCTGAAGTTTATGTAGGCTTAGTGTTAGGAAAAAAGCAAAGTGCCTAGTCCTGCTGTCAATAAAATTGTTTAATTCTCCATGTAGCACTTCGAGTAGGGTAAGTGACAGCAATCTCATTCTGAGAAGAGGAAGAGCCATATGGCTCCATTGTACGGGTGACTGGTTTTATAATAGCTTAAAACAAAACATTCATGATCCTTAAACAGATTCGCATTACCACATGTAGTTGGGCCAAGTACCCATGCACAGTGCTGGGGAGTTCCATTTTTTTATCCATGTACTGCACTGTTAGGAAAGCATGCCAAGGATTGCAGTTTACTAAGAAAGAGGAGAAATGTTTCCTCCAAGGAACCTCTAGATTCAGAAGGAGGTTCGCGTGATTTGTGTGGTTACTTGAGGTTAGACTACATAATTAGTTCATACAGGTAATCCTTAGTGCCTCTGATAAGAACGCCCTTGAAGGCAACCAGAGGCAGAACAGGACAGTGGATGATGATGTGCCACACTGCTATTTCAAATATGTAAACACTACAAAAGGTTTTAAGTTCACATTTTGGTGACTATATGTGTGTGTGCATGTGCCTGGCAAACCTCATGTGTATCCATATGAATACTAGATCTCTAAAAGGATCTTAAATTACTTGCTTTGGCTTTGCTACTACCTTTTGATACTGAGCTGTCTGTATGAATTGAAAGTGAGAAAATATTTAATACAGTATCTAGCTTCATTGTAAACCCTTCCTGATTGATGACTTGCCTTCTCCTGGGACCCAGCATTATAGCAGAAACTAACTGGTATAACTTGCAGCTACAACTACTTGTTGGAGTTCTGCATCTTTTCTGGGGAAATGTATTTTTCATTAATACTTATGTTCAGGCTCAGGAAAAAAATGTATCTAAGGAAGTGTGTTATACACAGAACTTTAGGCTATTGCTCTTCTTGATGATACTAATCTGTTTTCCTACTGAGAGTCATGTGAATTGTTACCTGTAATTGCATCCCCACATTCATCTCTTAATGCCTATGGGTGTGTTACAAACCACTTAAAAGGAATTCACTGCCCAGAGTAGGCAGTTTCCTCTGTTACAACAGTATATTATTCCTGTTGTATTTTTTCATTTGGTAAGTGCTAATAGAGAGATTCTTACCTAGTGCTTTTAAAATGCTTACTGATCTACACAGACAGGAAAAGTAAACAACAGTTAAGAGATTGCTCTGATAGATACAGCAGTCTCTCAGGAGGCATTCATAACATCGACACCAACGCTGAGTTATTCTCTCTCAGGAGCACCATTAGCAGTCATTTTATCACCACCAAGTGTGTATGTAATTCTGTAACATCAGTGCAAAGGCTTGGCAGTTCTTCTGGTCAGAGGTTAAACTGTAGGCAAAACCACTTCACTGTTGAAAAGAAAGTAGAAACCAGCCAAAAGTGTAAAACTTGCAGTTTAAAGTCCCATTAATATGGACACTTACAGATAACAAAATATAACTGAACACAAGGGAGTAGTGTATTAATTTATTTTTAATTGTATACAAAGGGACAGCTTGTGTCTTATTTTTTGGTTTGATTAATAGTTTATATTGGTTTGAGTCTGTTTTAATCCTGATTTAGCCACAAAAGTAATAGTTTTGAGGACACAGTGTCACTATAGATGTAAGTTGGATGTGAAGTATGAGTGGGATGCTATTTGAAGACAAATGTAATCTTTGTAAGAGTAAATAAGTAAATAATATTCAGGCATTGGCACAGATTTTTTATTCACAACATTTGTGAAATTTACTGGAAAGCCATGACATTATAGTTTGTTGAAAAGGATGTGGAAAATCACAAAGATGTACCGAAAAACGTTCTTAAAATTAGGGAAAATGTACCAATACTGAAACACAAAATAAATTCTTAGCTACTAATTCAGTCAAGAGAAGACTGAGAAGTAACTTGACTACAGCCTTCAGGTACCTATAGGCAAAAAGGATTTTTGACAGTTAAGAGCTCTCTAATTCAAGAGTAAGGAATGTGTAGTTAGCTGGAGCCAAGAATTCCAGGCTGTTCCCTCCTCACCAAATTAACCATGAGAGCTTTAAACCATTGGAGCAATCTCTGTCTGTCAGAAAGATCTGCAACATCTCGTACATAAGCTACAGACAAAATATAACATGTTATGATAGATAACATTTTGGGGCCACGTAGGATGTTAGACTGGACAATAATGTATAACTTTTTCTGCCCTTCATAACTATTTCTGAATTTAAGAATCTAAATCAATAAAAATGAATAAGGTCAACAGAATCTGACCTTCAGTCATATATATTTTATCATTTAATTGCATTTCCATTTGAGGATTATAATTCAGTTCTCTTATGACTTTGTCTCAGAAACTTTTCTGCAGGATCCTAGAAATAGACTCTTATTCTCATGGTTAAATTTTCAACCAAATAAAAGCTCTTCAGCTTGTGACTCTGCATTAGCATGTGAAAAAATTAAATAAATATCATTGTAGCTTCTTTGTTATGAGTGAACACAGCAATGATACAGCACACAAAGTGTTAATATCTGTCATAGCCCTTGAACTATACAATTGTGTGGTTTTGTTTTGATCGTGCTTGATATGCTGTGTCTTGACTAGGTCTTGTTTCATTCTATTTCTACAGGTTAGTGAGACTTTAATCAAGAAAAAAAAATAATCTAATGAACAGCAATTGGAAACACAGCATTTGGAAAGGTCAAAATGGTACATTACATCCTTATTATCCAAAAGAACAGATGAGTTTAATATCCTGGCAGCATTTTCCTGTGAAGAAGATATTAAACAAGAACTGAAAATGGCACAAGATTTTCTCTTCCTTTCGTATGACAAAGACTGTAACAAGATGATGAAACTATACTGAATAAATCTCTTTCTGCTTTAATGGTCAGGCTGTGGATTCTGTGTAGATTTCAAAAACCTAAGCCAGTCAAGGAGTCAACACATGCTGTTTGTCTCAGGTCATTTACAACACGCTTTCCTGCTTATATGACCAATTTTCAATTCATATTTTCTAGTCTTAAACATGGGAAGAAATGTTAACAAAAGGTACACAGTAGAACAAGTTTTGCGACATACATGAACTGCAACAAAAAATGCACTGCATTAGCACTGCTGAAAAAGTAGGTTTTTCAGCTTCTGTTTGAATAATCTAACAACAGAGATAATGTATTCCAACACACAACACATTACATGTCTCCTGCTTTGGAAAGTCCCTGAAGGTATGGAACTATTTGAAGGCAAAGGAATTTGTAGTATATCCCATTGGTTATTAACAATCTGATTAATGTAAGAACTGTCAGAATATGCTAGCTTAAATCACTATCTGCATGAAGACTCTTCCTTTTATAGGTATAAAGGGGAGAAAAAAAACTTCTGGAACTTAGTGTTGTATTTTAATGCTAGAAAACATCACCAGGGACCTCACATTAAATGTTATTATAGCAACTGAACAAACCTTGTTCTTAAAAATAAAAAAAATGAGTATATGATATGCACCTGTATTAGTATTATGACATAAGAATGTAACAAGTTAGATATTGAAGATATTAATAATTATTAAAGAAAACATTTTATATTATTCCAAAAGATAGAAGAAGGCTTGAAGTATTGCTGGCTGAAGTAGACCTACATGGATTTGCACAAGCTCACAATTAGAAATCATGCCAAACCTCTTTTTCCCATGCTATCTAGAGAATATATTTGAAAAAAAATACATCTCCATGGTACATTACATGCAGCATCTTGCTGTGAAGAGCTATTCTGCTTTGGTCAAGAGAGAGAAAATGAGCATATCCAAAATATGTTTCCAGTATCTCAAGTGAATGTTTATGTATGTATATATATACTTGATCTTTTTCTTTTCCTTAGGTGATTTTATTTTTCACTTAAGACTGTAAATGTATTTTTCATCATTTGTTTTGCAACCATAAAGTAGGATAGTTTTTCAATACCTTGGCAATGTGCAAATTATTTTGAAACTTCAATGGTTTTGCAAAACTACAGACAAAAATCCCTAATGGATGTTCATTTCATAAATGCCTACCAAAATTAACGTTTTCTGTGTGTTTAGAAAAAATCCACTAGATACACATTTGTATCAAGTTCTTTGTGATTTTGCTGATAGTCCTTGAAACAGGAATGACTTCAAATAGCTCTTTTCTGCTTCCTAACCAGATATATCAGCCATCAAATATGCAGCCCAAGGAAAATAATAAACAGAACTGTTTTTTCAGTTCCTAATTATTATTCACAATATAAATATCTGAATTTTTATCATTTGAATTTCTAAGAACTCTGACCATATATATTTTTGCTATGAAAAAATAAAATATATGCTGTTGTATCCATTTTTTAAAAGCTCATGTTTAGGGAATGACTAAGTAGAGAATCCAGGGTGTTGAGGGAGAGACTCAATAGGTAGTCATACAAATAACTCCAGGCTTTCTCACAGAGTGAGTCCAACATATCAGATGAAAGCGGTGGAGTTTCTTACACTCTTTTCAGTTCACTCTTGATTATGCAAAATGCTGTTACTTGATCATGCAAAATGCTGCTACTATTTAGCATGGGGAAGACCTTAAACACTTTATATGTCCTTATTTAGTTATTCTGTGAAATGGACTTTTTTTCCACTAGGTGATCACAGTCGTTCTTTTTTAAAAAACTACCAAAATAATCAAGTACATCTTATGAACCAATACGGCAGTTTGACGATGAACTTTAGGAGACACCTCCTTTCTTCACTTACTTTCCATAACTAATGTGGTTGTTGGGCATTTCCATTAAATCTTTCTTCAGTGAGGAAGGTGAAGAGTAGGAGTTCTGTGTAAAATATTGGGCCTGTGAACCATGAGAACTTCTCAAGGGAAAGTATCTCTGAAGTATATTCATTAAATTGACAGCAGATGAAAAAAAAGATGTGGCTGATGGAAAGGTGTCATATTGAAGCAAGATCACATAAGAGACACATCAAAGCATAAGAGACCATGTGCGGCGCACACGTTCCCAGACATAGGATTTTGCAACAGGAGTTGCTGGTTCATTGTAATCCCAGTAATAAGGACACTCAGATGTTGTGAAATACGGGCTCAAAATACCATTGATTGCAGCTAACACTGTAAAGAAAAATAGGTTAGCACAGATAATCTTACATCCCTTCAGTTGCTGGGAAGCTGGAGTTATGCACCATCGAATGGGCCTCCATGCAGGGCTCAGCAGCCTGTGCAGATCCTGTCCATGTAAGGGTTACCCAAATATTTCAGTCTTTGGAGCTCCTGTAAGATTTTCCTAAAACAAAATAACTTCATTAATCATTTTCACTGTCAAACAAAAAGGATACACGCGTGGGAATTTGTTACTCCTGTTTTAGATAAAGGCAAGGAGGTACAGTTGGTGAGACCTGGTGGCAGCTGCCCACAGGCTACTTCATTACAATTATCCAGCCAAGTTTATCCTGCAGACAGAGGATGTGCACAGCACAGCAAAGACCTGAAGATCATGTTGTGTGCATAGCACACTGCAGGCCTGTGCCTCTTCAGGGCAGTGACTGGGTCACTAACTCCCCCAAGGTACAATGGTCGTCTGGTCAGAATCTCTGCACATGTATGCATACGTGTTTTTCATCTGCATATAAAAAGCTGCTTTTATGCTCCAAACTGAACTGATGCATAGTATTCAAATTTGCACTCGTTAAAAACTGTACATGTCCATTGAAAACACTCCTCTGTACAGGTCTCTGTCTATCAAGCTGGCATTATGCAGGAAGTCAGATAGGTTTCTAATTACAGAATTTATACCTCCAATGCCGATAAAAGGCAATGTAAGTACATTTTTGCAAGTGTGATTATTTTTGCCTGCAGCTCAGATTCTTGTTACACTTGAATTTGAATTTGTTTTGTTTTGTCACACAATATTACTTGGTATTATATGAATAAATAATCCATGAGCCAGAAAACACAGTAAAAGCAAAGAAATTAAGTCAGTTGCATTATTAAAGAGAGATTAAAATAATTTGACATGAAAAGCATTTTAGATACAATACAGCCTGTCTGATTTACTGATGTGCACAGAAGCTAATACATCATTCAGCATTACTACCACCTGACAGCTGCTCAGCATCTAATGGGAAATGGGAGGGTGGTCACAGTCCAGTTCATAGTGGACAGGTGCCAGCATCACAAAAATCATCATCACAACTGGCACTAATTGGCACCTTTGTTGACAATCTTGGCAGAGAGGCCAGTGATTGAATCAGAACGGAGACTGCCTTGCAAGTTTTGCTTGCTTGGGACACTGGGCTCAGCTCATCCTGCCCTGAAACCATCCCTAGTTTTGCACATATTTCATAGGAACACAGTCAGGTCCTGACACTCTATTTGCCTGTGAGCATGCATATTGCTGTGGTATATTTCGGGAAGCAATGCCTCCAGACAGAGGGTTAGATACATCTCAGGGACACCAAAGCCTGCCCACTGATGCTGGCCAGCAGAAGAGCCTCTGGACTTAGGCTTGGGGTGGAAGAAGACAAAAGGGGATGAAACCAAATGCTGTTCTGAAGGAGAAGCTACACATGATCCACATGGAGCTCAAATTTCATCCAAGATATTCTCAATTTTAGTGTGTTTCTGTGGACTTCTACTAGCCACTTTTACTCTGTACCTCAGTTTATTCTTTTTCATGAAGGTCGTATTATTTGTCTCACTCTCAGACATAATATGAGGCTTTGCTAACTAACCAATGCCTTAAAGTATTTAAACACCTGTGACAGAAGTCAATAGATACATTAAAATTCAGGATTCAAATTTATAGGAACTTTTGTTTTTTAATAATCCTGTTACATGAGTTGCAGGCAGTCACTATTGAATATATCAATTTTGCATTTACACATCTTCCCATTCACTCTGTTGAACATTAAATACAGTTTCTTCTTCCACCTCAGCTACCTTATCCAAATCAGCAATCAATTTTTTTTATTTTTTTTAATATTATTATTTTTTTTTTGGTATATAGAAACCTATACTGTTTGTGGGTTAATTTATCAATTTTGGCTCATTAGATCCTTCTTCCAAAGTGAAGAAAGAAAGGCGGGCAGGTAGGAAGGAAAGGAAGTAAATGAAAAAAGTAGGGAGGCTAGATAAAAGGAGAGAAAGAACAATTCTAGTTCATGTGTATGGAAAAAATGTTGTATTTGTTGCATATGGCTTTGTCAGTATATAGATAAAAGTGAAAAAGCTAAACTGGAAAAGTGATAGATGTAGTCAGGTAAATTAAATCATAAAGCACTGAAAAAATTATGTAAAAACACTGAGGTTTGTCTCTGTGTATCATTGTGCCTGAGGCCTACCTTCATTAGGAACAATAAGATTATAAAATACTATGAGCACTTACAGAGGCTTAAATTACCACCAAACCAGATTCTGATTCCTCCCCATTGATTTTTCACTTCTGTATTACATCTGATTCCAAGGAAATGTCTTCTCATTTACATGCATCTACATAAATTCAGGATCAAGCCACCAGCTTTTTCTTCCTCCGGTGTTAATAACGAGCAGTGGCTGCTATACTGTGTTCCTACAGACACTCTGGAAACAGAATATGTCATCGTTAGCCTAATGAGGGGAAAGAGGGAGAGAGATTGCTAAATGTTTTCTCTCTAGCCCAATTAAAGGAGAGAGCAAGACGAAGGGAAGGGGAAGGCGTGCTGAAGGGAGAGCTGTGTACATGACAGATTTCTTCCTGCCTTTGGCTACAAGAGCATTCTCGTTAGGTAGAACTGAAAAAGGCAGGGGGATGTGGGAATACAAAGGAGAAATCCTTTGACTGAAATCAGACTGTGGCAGCACGGACCATCAGTCTGAGCTGCAAATTACCGTCCAAAAATAGCTTGCTTGCAAAGGAAAGAATATGATAACGAACACTATTGCCATTACTGTTCTTAAGACGAATTATTCGTACAAATGGGAAGGAGAAAAAATTTGTCTGCCTCCTGAAAGCCTCTTTAGCCATCCACAGTCTCTTTTCAGGACTGCTCTAGAGGGAGAGAACTACTTGTGTACGTAAGACATTTCCATTTTAGAAGTTGCTTTAGAGGTGCCAACTCACTGTTAATAAAATGAGCAGAATTTGATCCCATGATATTTTGTGCCAGAAACATCAGGCCTACTAGAAAGGGTGTCTACATACCAAACCACATGTTCTGTCCCAAACACATACTGTCCCACAGGCTCGGGCTGGGCACTGCCAGATGATAGCTCACCTGACCCAGACTTTCGCCAGCTACCATGACAAAAAAGTCCCATTACAGATGATTGCACGCCAGTACTCAGGGCCTCTTGCCAAGGCAGTATAGGGCTTTTCATGGCTCAGAAGTCTCTGGGGGTGAATGTGCTGTTTAGGAATCCAGGTGCTATGCAGCAAATTGAGGCTCCTAGCCCAAGCTAAAGGTCATAATGTGAAGTTTTCATGTACACCACTGAAGCCAAGGATACTGTTCTCTTTACAAACATAGAAAAGAGCATTGCTTCCAGTCCTATAGCATGACACTGTACATATTCTCCTATGACAGAAGAATACCTTCTTCTTTAAACTGCAGCAGAGGTATAAATGCACTTGCTACAAAGGCTTCTTTGCAACCACAGCTCTGTTGTTGATTCCATATGTAGCTTACGGCACCTTTCTCCCTTGCCCAGTGAAATGGTGGATTCTCCATCCCTGGAGGTTTTTAAGATGAGACTGGATGTGGCACTTTAGTGCCATGGTCTAGTAACCACAGTGGTAGTGGGTCAAGGGTTGGACTTGATGATCTCAGAGGTCCTTTCCAACCCAGCTGATTCTATGATTCTATGACATATTAAAAATATTGACATATTAAAAATATTGACATATTAAAAATACCCAGCCCATGGATCCCAGTCTGCACGCTGCTGACTGACTGCATGTGACCCATGTTCCATGGGCAAGTCCACAGCGTATGTAATAGGACAAACGCAGGAGGATTCTAGTGATGGGTGAGAATCCAAGGAATATTCTTCGTGCCAAGACTCTGAAATTTAACAGGAATGCATGACTACATGAAGATGCAAGGTTTTTTTCATAGGTTAGAGAGACCCATGACCAAAGGTAACTAGGAAGGAGGGAGTTTTCTTCTTATTGCATCAGCCACCAGCCCCTGATGTGATTCCAGAATTATATCCCACACTGTTCTCATTACCTGCACAAAGGCCTAAGCCATGCAGAGAGCAGAAGAAACTACCTTGCATCCCTATTTATATTATTTATATATACTGCTCAGACACTGAGCTCAGCGATAAAAAGCTGGATTGATCTGCCAAGTATAATCCAGTCCTCGAATGTTGAATTCTTGTTACTTATTTTAAATCTCTCCACATTTCCTTGCATTCTGACTAAAATGTAGCAGCTTTGTGAGCTAAGTTATAGCTGCCCTTTTACCATTTCAAGTGTCAGAAGCTTTAGCTAAGGAAAATTATTTTGTAAAGACTTGCTGTGCTCTGCTAGTCTTACCAATTGCAAATTGCATTTCTGCCAATAAAACCTAAAAAGAAGTTGAGAAAGTTCCTGAGAAAGCCTTGGTTTACAAGTCTCTTGATGTAATTATTTTTTAATCTGTGACTCCTGACTCCCCATGCTGGGAGACCTGATTTGTTCATCATCAAGCGATGACTGGATTAGATTATTTTCCCCTACAACAGTCTATTTTCTTTTTTCACCACTCACCTGAGAACAGACAACAGAAGGGAAGTATTGAGTCTGGCTTCTGGTTGTCCAACAGGAGTCTCAGGGCTGATTTCCCAAGTCCTCCAGTGAGTAACACAGGAAAGGGGTGGAACCTTGAACTCCTGTCAGCACAACAGAAGATAGTGGAAAAAGAGCCTGTGCTGCTTTGGGGAGAAGGGTAAGACTGCCAGGAAGACTGGCAATAGCCGAGACACATATAAGCAAGCCCAATTCAGCCATGTCTGTACACAGGCAAACAAACACAAGGTGAGGGAAGATTGCAATTAATGTCCAGATGCTTTCAATCTCCTTACATTTTTAGGCTATTCCAAATTTCTTCCTGAATAGTTATGTAGTATAAATATTGTAGCCAACATTGACAATGTGATAAGAATTCCTTTCAAAACATTGAAATTTTGGGTCTGTCAGAGGGTTTTTCACATTAGATTCCTTTATCCTCTTTTATGCTGTGCATCTTAAGAAAAATTAAGCTGCCCAGTAAAAACTACCCGAGTCACATTTGTAATAATCAATTTTTCTGTATTTTTTAACCAAAAATTCTGACCCACTGAATTCTGACATTCCAGCAGTGTAGTCTGTAGTCTCAGATCATAGTGCAGCCTATGAGGGGGCAGGGAGCAGACCTGGGTGCTAGCAAAATCAGAATATACATGACTCAGTACTTTCAGGTCCTCTGTCCTGAACTGCGAATGTCACAAGATCTGAAATAGGGACTTTAGTCCTGATGCTTGAGAACAAAATACTAAATTCAGTTTGATTTAGTGACAGTATTCTGTTCTATTCTAAAGCATGCCATTTTGAGAGATATAATGGCTAGATAGTGAAATGATATAACATTTGTTTACAAATGCCATCTTCTAAAATATCATACTTGAAATTAACCACTTGTTGTTTCTCTTGGGAATTTAGCACAACGGTAAAATTTAATGGACAAATGCGAGTTCAGTTAACTCCAGCTGATGTACAAGAGGCTGAAAACCTATCACATAATTGGATCCCTCTGAAGTTTACAAATTGCAGATCTTTGTGCCCCAGCTTGGAAAAAACTGCATTACCCAGCAATGGTCTATAGTGATGTAAGGAGGAAGGAGATGAGTATGGTCAGCAGTATCATAGAATCATAGAATCATAGAATTGATTGGGTTGGAAAAGACCTCAGAGATCATCAAGTCCAACCCTTGGTCCAACTCCAGTCCGTTTACTAGATCATGGCACTAAGTGCCATGTCCAATCTCAGTTTAAAAACCTCCAGGGATAGTGAATCCACTACTTCCCTGGGCAGGCCATTCCAATGCCTGACCACTCTCTCTGTAAAGAATTTCTTTCTAATATCCAGCCTAAATTTCCCCTGGCAGAGCTTAAGCCCATGCCCCCTTGTCCTATTGCTAACTGCCTGGGAGAAGAGACCAATCCCCACCTGGCTATAACTTCCCTTCAGGTAGTTAGAGAGAGTGATGAGGTCACCTCTAAGCCTCCTCTTCTCCAGATTAAACAACCCCAGCTCCCTCAGCCTCTCCTCATAGCACTTGTGTTCCAGTTCCTTCACCAGTCTTGTTGCTCTTCTCTGGACC
>VZRE01012787.1:0-22819 GCA_013396775.1 Cephalopterus ornatus | reverse complement strand
CCCAGGTCCCTTTCTGCCTGGCTGCTCTCCAGCCACTCTGTGCCCAGCCTGTAGCGCTGCAGGGGGTTGTTGTGGCCAAAGTGCAGAACCCGGCACTTGGCCTTGTTGAACTTCATCCCATTGGAATCAGCCCAACTCTCCAGTCTATCCAGGTCCCTCTGCAGAGCCCTCCTGCCTTCCAGCAGGTTGACACTCCCTCCCAGCTTGGTGTCATCAGCAAATTTGCTGATGATGGTCTCAATCCCCTGATCAAAATCATCAATAAAGATGTTAAACAAGACTGGGCCCAACACTGATCCCTGGGGGACACCACTAGTGACCGGCCGCCAGCTGGATGCAGCCCCGTTCACCAGCACTCTCTGGGCCTGGCTCTCCAGTCAGTTCTTAACCCAGCAGAGAGTGCCCCTGCCGCATGGGCTACCAGCTTTTTCAGGAGTATGATGAAGATACTGCTTGGATACTTTCTGGTTATTTTCCCCTTCCTGTCATGTTTCAACTGTTGCAAAGGCTACCTCACATTAAGGAGACTGAATTTGTTAACTTCAACACACAGCATTTTAATTTTTTTATGAAAATACTGTATTAAATAGGGGAGCTCTCTGAAAAGCTACCAGTAAAAATTCTATCTTGATCAGCGATACCCACACAAAAGGCCAACTTAGTCTGAATTATCAGTCAGCACTTCAGCAACATTCCAATTATTTTCATCATTTAGAATGACCCTAGTATCTTGAAATTATATCTAAAACTGCAGTGGTTATTAATCAAGGAGCTATGGCAAGCCAGCTTCATGATCTGCAGAAGGGCGGAGACAGATACTGTATCATTTTCATCTTACTGAATAATTTACTTTTAAGCACAAAACTTTTTGCAACTGAATCTCTTAATCATTTGAATATCCAGAATAACAAGGCAGATTATCTTATGGTGTTTTAGATGGCTTTCAATACATATCACAAGAAGAAAAATTAAATTGCATCTATCTCCCCCCAAAACTGCATTAATCTTTTCATTCATGTACACTAATTCTTCATTAAATCTCAATTTCTTAGCCATTGGGATGCGCAATAGGACCCTCAGAAGTTCTGACTCTAGCAGATCAGAGCCGAAATGACTTATTGACAACGCTTGTTTAGGGCTGCTGTTTCCTTACAGGAAATAAAAAGAATTCATTTTCTTCTTTAATTTATGAAATTTCATGGCTACAATTCTTGTTTGTAGCATTCATTCACATTTTCACTGTGTAAAAAACAATAATGTTAAAATTTTCTTGATAATGTTACATAAATACTTGTGCTTTTAAGAAAAAAAAGAAATTTTTTTTCCTTTTGAGTAATTTTTGGACTCTTGCATTCATGTGCTCTATCAGGCATCCTCTTTTCCAGTGTAGCTTAGTTATGTTCTAAGCATCGTCACTTGGGTGTTATTAAAAGAGGGACCTAATTTTGCTTCATCTTATTTCTTACCCCAAGACAAATAAATGTCTGATGGTGGTATCAGTGGTTTCAGTTGTTTCTCTACTCCTTTAAAGTTCTATTTTCCATGGATCATCAAAATTTTATAAAAATGCTCAGTAAAATCTGGACAGGTTTACTTCTATTACCATAAGAAAAGGAAAGTCAGTAAGGCCGCTTTTCCAAGTAACGCTCATTCTTTTTGGTGATCTTAAACATTAAGTGGAACAATTTCTTTCTATGTATTAAAAATGGGAGCTGTCAAGCACTGGGCTTACGTAATCCTATTTCTGAATAAAGCATCTCAATTAGAGAAGCTAAATGTGCCAAAAACTGCAGACAATAAAGTGTTATCTGAGGAGTATTTTATTTCTCTGAAACACAGTTCAGACAAACGCTCTCCATGTAATTATCCACACAAAGAGCTCCTGGATTCTGTACTACTTAAAAAATCAGAAAAATCTTTAAAGCTTTTCCCTATGTTAAAGCCACTTCAACGTCAACAGTACACATGGTATAAAACCCTCAAAGATCTATAATTCAGTTAAGTTCTGAAGAATGAGGAAGAGAGCTGCACATAGAATTTTGTTGGCTATTACACTACTAGCCTAAAAAGCCTGTGTCATCTTTGGTATTGGTCAAATAAGATCAAAGCAATCCAGCTTGCTAATTTTATTTGATTCTGGCCACTGGTCCTAGATAGGAAGAGCAATGAGGGCTGCAAGTCTGGGTAAATGTTGAACTCACTGCAATGCTGAAGCATCACCCTTAGTTTTGGTGTTGAGTAGGAGTTGATTTATTTTACATAAACACAAAACCCAGAAATATTCTTGACAGATGGTTACCTAACATTCTTTTTAATTACTAATTGAGTGTGTACTTCAGTTATCATGACAGGAAGCATACGGGTGTCTGAGACTTTAAAAATATCTTTAAAATATAACAGACAGAAAAATCACAGCTCAGTTACAGCCTCTTCTGACAAAGCACAGATTTTGAGAAAATTCAGACTGAATAACAGCATGTTCATGCTTTAGGAATTTTTGCTGAAACAGTCCAGCATTGAAAAAGAAGGAGGGGTTCTTGTGACGTTCTCTGATTTTACAATGATTTTTCACAGAAATTGGCTCTCCCAAGTGTGGAATAGTATATAACTGAATGAGAAGAAAAGACAGTGTGTCTAAAGATGATGTTTAAACAGCAAAAAAAAAAACAATCCAGGCAATGTTAGCAAAACAGCCAGCACATGAGGAGGGGATACTTAGGGCTATTACAACCCATCTAACCACGTGTCTCACCATATAATATACCACATAGGAGACAATGAAGTTATTTACTGGCTGCAGCTCCTGTGTGATACCAAGTTATAATTCTCTTGTACCCTGACATGTACGTTTTATGGTATTTCTTCAACTGAAAACAAGGGGATTAATAAAAAAGTGTCTTACTTATAGCATTTATGAGGAGCTTGGGTTTTAAATTATAAAAAAAAGGGAGTGCAGGCATGTTTTGTTTTTAATTAAAGCTCATCTAATATTTATGCAAAGCATTTGACACTGTCCCTCATAACATCCTTATCTCTAAGTGGAGACACATGGATTTAACAGATGGACAAAGAATTGCACAATTGGTCTCATTCAAAGTGATGTGGCCAACGGTGTCAATGTCCAAGTGGAGAGCAGTTACAGTGGCATTCCTCAGAGGTTGGTATTAGGACTGGCACTGTTTAACATCTTTGTCGATGACATAGACAGTGGGATTGAGCACCCTCAACAGTTTGCTGACCACACCGAACTGTGTGGTGCAGTGACAGGCTGGAGGGAAGGAATGCCATCCAGAGGGACCTTGACAGGCTTGAGAGGTGGGAATGTGTGAACATCATTAAGTTCAACAAGGCCAAGTGCATGGTCCTGCACCTGGGTTGGGGCAATCCCAAGCACAAATACAGGCTGGTTGGAAAATGGACTGAGAGCAGCCCTGAGGAGAAGGACTTGGGGATTGGTTGATGACAAGCTGAACATGACACAGCAATGTGCACAGGCAGCCCAGAAGACCAACAGTGTCCTGAGCTGCATCAAAAGAGGAGTGGCCACCAGGTGAAGGGAGGTGATTCTGTCCCTCTGCTCTGTTGAGACCCCACCTGGAGCACTGTATCCAGCTCTGGAGCCCCCAACAGAAGTAGGACATGGACCTGTTGGAATAGGTCCAGAGGAGGCCACACAGGTGATCAGAGGGCTGGAGAACCTCCCCAGTGAAGACAGGCTGAGAGAGCTGGGGTGGTTCAGCCTGGAGAATGGAGACCTATAGCAGCCTTTCAGTACTTAGACCGCTTACAGGAAAGCTGGAGATGGACTTTTTTACCAGGGCAAATAGTGACAAGACAAGGGGGAATGGCTTTCAATGGAAAGAGGGTAGGTTTAGATTAGATATACAGAAGAAAGTCTTTGCGACCCAAACCATTCTACGGTATGTTCTATGGTTTGTTAAGTGTACAACTATGCCACAGCAGGTAAAAGACACATTCTTGCTATATCTTTCTTCACAATTGTGTCAAACTCCATTTTTTTGAATATTCAGGAGTCATGCAACACAATAAACACTGAGAACATATGCAAAGGAAAAGTGCAGCTTTCAAGAAGTATAACAGATTTGCAAAGTACAATACACTTAACCTTGAAATATTGCCAGTTTCTTACACTCCTTACACAGCTGGCTTCATCCTCCTTATACATCTGGATGATCTTTATGTCCTGCCTTCCTAAGTGAAATAGCTATACAACAACACTGAAATTTAGTTCCTCAGACAGATATGTGTCTAAATGTAAGGATGCACTTTGAAATTTTTACATGAAGTTTTACATTTTAAAGGTGTTGGGTATTGCTATGCTTCTATTTTTTTCCCATATGAAAACACTGAAATTGATTTTAAAACGTATTACATTTAGAATGAGAATTAACTTCACTATGTCTTATCTCAGTAGGTTGTCTAATACCCCCTAGAAAATAAACTGGAAATTACTACTGACACAGCTGAAGAAGATGAAAGAAAAAAACATTTAAAACATTCAACCCATAATAAGATTCAGGAACTAATGTATTAGAGTAGTCACAACCATAACATATTCTTGTGCTATACTGAGGACCCTAAAAAGCAGTCTTAAATAAGCAGTTATAAACACTTAGTTGGTTCAGAGAATTCTAACAATGAAAGACTGCATGAATGATAAACAGCCAAGCAGAAAGCATATGATTTGCTTTATCCCCAAAGCCAACACACAGTCTTTCAGCATCAGAAACTCTACAAAATTGGCATATACGGGTACACACTTTTGAAATATCATCCTTTCATCTGATCAAAGTAAACAAACATCTAGCACACTTCAGTAATGAATTGAAGAGTTTCTTTTTACTCCTGGGATGCAAAATGAGAGTGAAAATAAGCACTGCATTGTGGTTCAGAACTGAGCAATTGTCTGCCTTGTTTTCTTTGAAAAGCATACAGGAGCTTGCCTGTGTAGTGTGTGGAATGAAATCCAGAATGCAGCTATAGTTAACATATTTCAGAAAACATAACAATTCCACACATTCTGCCTGATTTCTGCTGCTGGAATAGCCAGTTAAATATAATGTCACTCATCTTTTGGGGAAGGGATAAATCTTGAGCAGAATAACAAACTTATAACACCAACGGTCAAGACGTGGCAGTATTTGAAATGCATTATTTGAATAAATAAATAATTTTGTGAGTTTTATGCACTGGTGACAGAGTGGAAATTTTGGAGAACAATGCTGACAAACCAACCAGTACAAGAAAAGAATACAAGCTATCTCTTCTAAACCTGTAGATGTCCAGCACTTCTTGAATGAAACTGTGGTCTATATTCTATTTCTACACAATAATTGAGCTTTCTGCTAATACTGCAAATCAGTGTGCTGCCTCTCTAATATCATCAGCCAGAGCTGGGGCTTCAAGTGGTAACAGCCCTGCCCACATAGGTGTCTGTCTCTAAATCGGAATCCATAGGATCATTGCCATCTACAATACCTCCTACTTTAGCTGGATTACAGAACACTGTTCTCTACTTTTACGCAGGAAAATGTAATTTTGGAGAAAAAACCCTAGCTGGATGATTTCACACCCACTCATGAGAAATGCTAACCTCCTTCCATTTTCAGTGAAATGCTGAAGGGTTTTTCTCTTGGTAAACTTGACTACACGGGTAAAATGAGATAACTTATGTCTCTGATACTTCTGCTTCTCACATTGGAAGGCATGTATTGTTTTTCTCTTTTCCCAAGACATATACAATAAGCAATGATTATGATTCTACTTTTCATTGCTTTACATTTTTCCTTTTCCCTTTTTATCTGGCTACTTTAAAAAAAATAATAATTTTTTTTTAACTGGAAATGTACTGAACTACCTAATTTTTTTTTTTCAAAGTGCCTTCAGGAAATAGATATATTTTATGGCCACTTGAGATGAATCCTCAGCCATAAGTAGCAGGTCAGTGTTGTCCCAGAAATGTCATGATGAGCTGAGAAGCATGAAGCACTCCATAGAGCTAACACACAGAGTCCCAAGGTCATTTCCTCATCCAGCAGGATTCTCTAAAAGTGTTGGTCTGATTTTGTATTGGATGTAAACTATTTCACCTTGTATGCTTAGAAGATTTTAAATGTTATGTGACATTAATAAAGCATAAATGAAAAATGCTAATGCCAAAAGTCTTGCACAACATATCTGTGCTGGGCACCCATTCTTTTCTCCTAAGGATTCATTTTAGCCATGTCCATTGTCTTTCCTTGACTCGTTTTTGCCCTCGCTGTTCGTATGAGTTTTTAGTGTCCTGAGTGGGCCTGAGCCTTAAGCCTATTTGTTGAACTATCTTAATGAATCAGAAAGGAATAGGCAGACTTTTTAACACAGTGAAGTGGTAAAATATTTCCTTCTTTGTGAATATGTTTCATGAACCTTCTGTCAAGAACAGAAACTTGCAAGCTATGTTTACAATGTGGGTAGCTTAAGAGATATGTTTGTGTCAGATTTCTGCACCTTTGTCCTCTTTTTAAACACAATTTAAAATAAAATCAGTTTAAAATCTCATGACTTCACCCACGTTTAAACCTAGGAAGGACAGAGTGTTGTTTGTTTCAGTTGAAGGGCTTTTGGTAATTGCCAGCAAAAATATAAAAACCTTGGATGACAGAGCACTCTCTCTGAAGGCTGTTTAGAAAAAGTCACACTTCCAAGGGCATATGTACAAAAACAGTACAGTATCATCAAGTGTGCTTGCTAAACTACAGTAAAAACATGCACTGTGTGCAGTCCCTGGTTCTGTCACCCACACAGCTGTGGGGCTGCAGCATCTGATCAGCAGTGGCACACTACCTTGCTACCCCAAAGCCCGCCAGCAAGCTGATTGCTCCTCACAGCCCCTCTTTACTTTTACTTTGCTCTGACACAGATGCTGTTTGCCACCCCTATACCTGTTAGCAGTTGCTATATCTGCCCATCACAAGCTCACTCTGCCCATCTAGAGTAGATCACCCACCTTTGAAAGCATCTCCACTCATCCTCTGGGCCTGTTTGAGGAGGATATGAAGGAGAAGAGAGAGGAGGCTCTACTTTCTCTTTGACTCATTACCTGCACAACGCGGGCTGGAGTGCCATTCACTTCCTCATAGCCATGAATCAAATGGTCTGCAAATAGGGCATCCTCATCAGCCTCCCTGCAGAAGATGCCTGGGATGCGTGATGTGCCAAAGCCTCCAAAATACAACACTCACCCCAGAATTTTAGCTCAGCACAGGTGATTCATGACATTTCTTACAAATAATACTGTTCTGCTTTCAGAGATCTCTGTGATTTCCTCCCAGCTCAGTGTCTGGTCTGGCTGTATTTGAAGAAACTGTGGGTGAAAGAGCTTTCTGATGGCACAGTCTCTCATCATTTGAATCTGTTGTGCAACTGTGCTGCAACTACATTTTTCAAAGCTATTCTTTTTCAAAGGTTATTTTTAGATACTCTTCCCCCTGCTTGGTCTTCCCGACTTTTACAAGGCCACACAGGAAGATTTGTTGGCAATTTACTGCACAGATAGTAAGGGAGTGGGAAAAGAGATTTCACTTGCCACCTGGATGGACAATCGTTCATAAATCCTGGTTGAAGATGTGCAATGCTTGATCCCACACCAAGGCAGAGTTTCCTTTCAGTCTGTTCCTGACATCAATTCTGCCATTGATGCAAATCCTGCTTTTGTACTGGCCCTCAAAGATGAAATGCTGCTTTCTACATCATGTTTCAGTGATGAGGAAAAGTGATATGGGGTCCAACAAGCTGTTGGGATTAGTGCCTTGAAATGCTTTCCAGGCAAAAACTGGCATAATCAGGGTGGAAAAGGTTAACCTTTCTGTGAAAATATTAGGTCCCAATCTTACATTTTCGTTTTTAGATATTCATCCTAAACACTTTCATCAGGAAAGATACCCCAAATTTGTCTCTTACAGAAAGACACAGCCTTAGTGGATGAAGCCTGTAAGTATTCCAGCCGTATCTGATGTTATGCACATAAGCTCTTTTCAGAACTATGTGTCGTGTCAGGGTGTATAAATTCAACAGTCATAGTAAACAAGGGGCCCAAAGGGAGCTGCTACTGGCTGCATTATAAATATTCAAGATCCAGTCAGCCCTGATTAGTTTATTCTCTTATGTTAACTTGCGTTCCCCTCTTTTCAGTCTGTATATTTTGTAAAAGTTCCACCTATAGAACAAAAACTTGCTTGGGCAATTTCATCCTCCAAGCACAAAAAAAATCTTCTGACTCTGCAATAGGACTGTCAATAATATGTGTGGGATACACTTGTTGTATCCCATACATATAGGAGGGGAAAAAATCTTTCCTCTTTCTGATGAGAACACCAGAATTTTATTATTCTCTATGTTTCTTCTGAAAGAAATACCACAATTTATATGCTTTGTTCCTCCAAACCTTGTCTCCTTCTGGATTCTGCTTGGTTATTAAAGTTTCAAACATGAAAGTGCAACGTAGAGTTTCATCCTTATTAATGGTAGAAGTGGATTTGTTGGTGTATAACAGAGAAATTCTGTGAAGTGCCTCTGTTTGTATCAGAAGTATTGCACAAAGTTGGAAAACATGAAATGTTGGGTTTTGTCTATCACACAAAGTATTTTATTGCATATTTGGAAAATGAAGCATAAACACATTAAAAATTAATCAGTGATACAAAGTCAGAACAATCCACAGAAAATCTACATAGCTGAAGGGACAAGGCACAAATGAATTGAACAAGAGATTGCCTCTTCAAATAGTTATTTCTAGTGTTTAGTGCTTGAAGGAAAGTAAGCTGGACTATTTCTGGGTTTAAAAAGATTGAGTTCAGATATAACATTCCCTACCCCTTTCTAAATACTGGCACTGCAGCTCAGCAAGCTCATTGCACAGTGCCTCCTCTTTCTTGGTCTGAACTCTGGCTCAAAAGCTGGCAAGTGGGGGTATGGCAAGCTGAGTGGAAGGTGATGAACCCATCTGGTTATATTTTATTATATCCATTGCCATCTATGTTGTCTTCCTGTTCTACAGCCTTTTCTAATGTAAAATTAAGGTTTTCAAAGCCCAACACTGAAATTATCATGACATAGGGGCCTACCTCTGGAGAGGAATACGGACTAAGCTCCAAATGTGGTGCACATAATATATAATAGTTCAATAACAGGAAGAGATAGATTTTATAAGCGATTAATCCACACTTAAGGCCCATTTCAAAATGGAGTTATGTTACTAACCATACAATTAGAGAAACATCATTAGGATTATCATATAATCTAGTGACAAAGAGGAGTGCTCCTAAATGCAGGACTTGGAGCTGTGCGTAACTTTCTCATGAAACTTCAGATCAAAAGTTTGGTGTTGGTTCTTCTCCATTCAGAGTAATCAAATGGAATCCCTTTGCAGCTAGAAACATTCAGAGAATAAACATTGAGAATAGCTTAGATACAATCAAAACAATTGTCAATACAGTGAGGTGATATTTAGTCAAGCCGTCAAGACCATGACAGTGCTACTATCTCTTTCTGTCCCTGTGCAGACCTCCAGGGCCTTCACCGACCCTGCCCACAGCCCAGGATCCCATTTCAGCCCAGCCTAGGGCCAGTCCCTGCACCAGAGATGCTGCCACAGGACCAGTCCCTGGACCTACCTTCTAGACAGCCCTTGGGTCCTCCATAGCCATGTTTCCAGTCTGGTTCCAGCTTCTCTTGGCTGGTCCCTGAACATGACTCATTATCTCACCTTGTCTAGCACTGTGGTTGGACCTCTTCCCATTACCACACCAGTCCTGCTCAATTTTGGCCTGGTCAGTAATGTCACATTTCCTGCTAATGCCAGCATTGCCCTCACTCAACTCCTGGCTCATCCTCCCTTGAGGAGCAGCTCTGCTATGGCTAACCCCTTGCAAAAGCAGTGTGAGGCTCTGAGGCAGATTGCTTTAATCAGAGCAAAATTTTGACTAAATGAGAGTAAATGTTACTGTTGCCTAAAAGAAATGTCTAAGACTCAATCTGTGAGTATTAGAAGCCAGGCATTCTTTTATTACAATGTGCTGCATGGTCACAGCATGCCGGGTGCCCTGGGAATCAGTTCACCAAAGTGCACACAAAGGTACCTTCATTACAGCTTATATGTTTGTTTTACTTGATTATTTATTTTTGTTACCCACATTCCTGTTACATGTTTATGACATTTCCCAACATTTATTAGCATATATACATATCCTAATAAGGTCTCGGAGGGGCTTCACTGTGGGTCTCTGGCAGTCATCTCTGCCTGGAGTCCCCAGAGTTCTTAGTAACTGCCTTATGAACTTCTTTAAGACAATACTCTTTGTTATACATCAACCCAGCCTTGCCTGCTCAGCTACTTCAGCTCCCTTCGTCATTGTTTCCTCATCTTGCTAGGCTAATCTCTGTAAATTGAGGCGTAGTAATTTTGTCTGGTACTTTCTGCTGCAAAAACTATTAGTTCTTGTGCCATCTCTAAACCCAGATATCATTACTGACTAGATCGTGTGACTGATGCTCAGTTATGATGTTCAGCAAATGTTTAGTTAATGTTTCCTCCTGTCCTCAAGACGTTTATGTATACACAGATATTTTGACAAGCCTTATTCTGATTTTTGTTGCAACAAGCAGATCACTGTCATCACCCTGCTCTCCTCTCTTACAGGACCATCTCCAGATCATGTTTAATGACTACTTTCTCCCTTGCAGCCCACATACTGCTGCCATATCAAGACCTTCGTCCTGTATAAGCATACAGTTCAACATATCTCTTTTTTCTGCGGTTAGTATAAAGTGATGTGTTTGCCTGCTCTGTTTGAACTTCAGGATGCTGCTTTACCAATAAAGTATTAGGCTTGTTGTTGCTACTGTTTAACTTGCCATCTCACCTTGCATACTTCATCTGCGTCTGGTATTTCTGGTACCTAAAACTTTATACTCTCAGATTAGCATGTAAATTAGTAATTGGCACTTGAGATCAATAACAGGTGTGGTCTGACTGTAAATTTGGTCTATACACTTTCCATTTAATTTTGATCAGAGAACATACCTCTGAGATTGTGTTTCTCTAAAGAACCACGGAATTAAGTGAATGACAGATAAATGCTGAAGGCAATGAAGATTCAAGTTGTCAGAGAATCAAGGAATTACTTGATGCATTCAGTGCATTCTGGAATTCACAGCTACATTCATGATGGAATGTGACTATTGCAATGGAAGACTTCAGCCTCAGATATTAGGAGCCTGCTGAAATTTCACTTACTGTTAGTCACTGTTCTCTACACTATATCCAGAGAATTAGCCATCAAAGAGTGTCAGCAGAAAAAAGTATGAAACCATCTCCATTAAAAATAGGAATACAGAGGAGCTGTGTTTCTTAAATCTCATTCCTCACTGGAATTTTCATGCAAACTGCACTGCACATGGAGGACTCATTTCCCTCATAGTCAATCCCTTAAATCCTCATATCTTTATATTCTAGAAAGGAATGCATAAGTCTGTTCTCAAATAAAACCCAAATCAAACCAAAACAAAAATTAACAAAGAAACAAAGAAAAAACCCTACAACTCAAATCCAACAAAACTGACAAAAAACGCACAAGTAAAATTTTTCTTTCTTTGAAACTGCAGGGAATTTCAGGGTGTGAAAGGGAGCAAATAGTTGAACTCGACGGTCTTAAAGGTCTTTTCCAAACTAAATGATTCTGTGATGCCAAATGTTATCACTCCGAGCTTTTCTTCCAGAGGACTACAGCACTATGTCAGAAGGTACAGAGGATGTAAGCTCAACTCACTCATTGACCAAAGCTATCAGGGCATTTGCCATACACAAATTTAACACCAATTAACTAGTTTCCTAACTCCCACAACAGGTTACCTGTTCTTGTAACAGCTATGACCTAGTTTGCAGTACTGAAACTTTCTGGGATGAATCCCATGACTGGAGTGCGGCTATTGATACTACAGGCTGTTCAGAAGAGATGGGGGAGGAAGGAAGGGTGTTGCCCTCTACATCAAGAAATGCTGTGAAAAGCTGTCTCTGTAGAATAACTCTGAGCAGGTTGAAAGGTTGTAGATAGGAATTTAAGACTAAGGCAACAAAGGGAACCTTGTGGTTGGTCTCTGTCAAGGGAAGCCTATTGATGAAGCCTTCTTGCTCCAGCTACAGGAGGCATCATACTGGCAGGCTCTTGTCCTGCTGGGGGACTTCAACCACCCCAACATCTGCTGGGAAAGTGGCATGGTAACCTGTAGGCATTCCCGAGATTCCTATAATGCATGGAGGATAACTTCTTAAGGAAGGTAATAGACAGCAGAGGGGATGCAATATGGGACCTGATAGTCACAAGTGTAATTGAGCTAATTGGGGCTCACTCACAAGACTGAAGGAAGCCTGGGCTGTGGTGATCATGCAGTGTTGGAGTTCACAGTCCTGACGGATAGGAGACAAGTGAAGAGTAAAGTCAGGACCTTGAATTTTAGGAAAGCAAACTTCCATCTCTTCAAGGAGCTAGTGAATAGGCACCAATGGGAAACTGCCCTCAGCACAAGGGAGAAGAACAGAGCTGGCAGATCTTTAAGGATGCTTTCCTTAAAGAGTGCAAGAGCTCTGGATCCCCAGGTATAAGAAATCAGACAACAAAGGCAAGAGAATGGCATGGCTGAGTTGAGACCTGCTGGTCTCAGGGCAAGAAGGAAATGCAGAGGCAGTGGAAACAGGGACAGTTATTCTGGGAATAGTACAGGAACACTGCCTGGTTATATAGGGATGGGGTCATGGATGAAGCTGAACTTGACAAGGGATGCAAAGAGTATTAAGGACTTCTACAGGTACATCAGACTGAGAAGGAAGATCAAAGTAAGTATACCTATCTGATCAGCAGGACTGGCAAACTGGTAACAGTAGATGAGGAGAAGGCTGAGGTAAACTTTTTTGCCAAAGTCTTCACTGGCAACCTCTCTTCCCACACCTCTTAAGTGGATAGACAGCAGAATAGGGACTGAGGGAGCAAAGTGCTTCCCACTGTAAGAGAAGATCAGGTTCACGACCTCCTGAAGAAATTGAATGTACACAAGTGGATTAGATGACCTTTAAAGGTCTCTTCCAACCCAAACTGTTCTATGATTCTATGGTTATACTTTCTTTTTCTTTGGATACTGCTTGTTTTTCACCTGGCTTGTTGCATGGGAATATAGTGAATGGAGTTGAACAAAAAATTTCTGTGCATGAACATAAATGAAGCAAAAGCATTAGGTCAATATGACCAGACTAAAGCTAGTCCAAAGTAAACACCTGTGGAGCATCAGGTCTTCATCCTGGTGTCCTTCTTCAAATCTGCTAGACTTCACATTAACACAGGCATAGCCCTTTTTGCCAGAATTCCCTTTCAGAGCAAGTTTTTCTCATAAAAGTAGAACAAAACCACACAGCAACCTAAATATAAGAATTCAACTGATATAAATCTAAAAACTCCACCTCATTTTCATCCCTTACATCTACTATTACACATTAGAAATCTGGCAGAGCGCTCTGTCAAATTGAACTATTGAACTCAGAGTGGCAAAAGGCCCTCCCCAGGCAAGACATTTAAATCATTTTCGAAGTTAATTTCCTGCTCCCAGACTGAGAACAAATCTAACCGGGTTTACTTCATTCTTCTGACGAACAGGAAAATGTTGCCTGCATACTCAACAAGGAAAAGTGTCCTAGAAGGCAGCCAGAGCACTTGCTTTGCGGCGCCAAAGAAGCCTCCTCTGCAAAGCACTGTGTGTGGATCAGCATGTGAATGGGAATTTGGATTTAACCTGTCAGATCTTCCTGGTCTCCTGCTAGTCCTGTTTTATAATGAGATTATGAACTGTTTACAAGCCAGTAGCACAGATGGGAGATTGAAAATAATCAGAAATATACAGGATAGCTGCAGGGGTATGTGTCAGATAACTAGTTGTGCTTTTAAAAAGACCCACCCCTGGTCCCTCTTGGGTTCCTCTGATGGCCAAGACTTTTCCTAGGTTCTAAAACTACTTCCATGAAAACTTCTGATAACAAAACTTCAATGAGCATTGGAAAGAACTGAATGAGGTAACTAGATTACTAAAGAGAATTTGTAGAAGAATAAACAAAAGTGCATATGCACATGAGGACAAGAGAATACACATGTACATATGACACAGCAAGATAAAAGAGGGTTACTTAACAAATAATTCACTGTATTATCAAACATGGAAGACAGCCAGCATTAACTTTCTAAACAAAAGAATTTTCAGATTCTATTTCTGCATGCAATTTTACGATTTCAAAGGAAAAAATGTACATTATAGCATCTGAGATCCAAAGTTTCTCATTTCTTTTGAATGAAATAGTGGTGTAGGTTTTGTTTTGGCATTTGTTGGGGTTTTTTTATTTTGTTGGGGGTTTTTTTTGCAAAAGAGCTGATATGTACTTAAATAGTTTTGAAGTGGTGTAACTAAAATTTTCTCAGTTTCAGCATGTGATATGTGACTTTCTATTGTTCTACAAGGCAAAATCCTATACTGAAAAAAAATTAAAATACTTGTTTGGTCAATTTCAGTTTACTTCTTTCAGTCCATGCAAAGAGATCATATTTTAATTACTGAAAGCATAAATCCTCATTAATACTTAATTTTAGTGTTTGTGCTTTTATGTGTGCACCATATATAAGTATAAAGATTAATTGCTTCAATGGATATAGAGTTCTTAAGTATAGTATTTCTATGAAACAAGAAATAAAGAAGAAAACTTCATCAAACTAGTATTGTAGGGTTGAATGATCATAGCAATTACAATCTCACCATTAAAAAATAATTAGTTCAAGTCACTGAAAACTTATTTTTTCAAGTTGTTGAAAACTAGGTAATTTCCAAGTAGCTCATTCATAGTTAATTTACTCAGAATGTATCTCAGTTGCCTTATTCCTTACTTCTGTCTGTCTGGATGTTCTTCTTTTAGCATTCAAATTTAACCCTAGTGACTGACGGAAATTTCTCTTCCTGATGAGCAATAATAAAACTTACCATATACAGCATGATTAGTCCTGCCACAAGAATTGAGAGTTAGTGCCATTGCTTATGTCCTTAATTTTACTTTCTTTGACAAGTACACACAACCTTTTGCATAACCAAAAGATGTCTATCTTCAAACTATTTCTCAGTGACCCTAAAATTGTCCACCAAACTAAAACTGCCGCTTCCCGACACTCAAGGAGACAGAAATATTTCTTTGAATACTGTGAAACAAGCTCAGTATGAACAAATTAGCATGCTACATTTTCAAGGATCACTTAGAGAGCCCTGATATGACAAATTAAATTGCTTAAGTGTTATGGATAGGAGAGGGAAACTAAGACCTTAAAAGGAAACTACAGAATACTTTTCTCCCATATTGACCTTCAGAAGCATATAATGGAAGAAGCAGCATCCTAGTTTCGTTCTTGTATCTTCAGATTTTCTCTGTTCCCTTCTTTTTAGTGTAGGTACTACCAAGTGTAGGTACTACAAATCTCAGACTATCCTCTGGATTTAATATATACTATCTGCAATAAAATAACTAGGATTTGTTTACTTAGCAAAAACATTATAAGTAGCATTTCCTTGCCCAGAAATAAAAAAATTTCTCATTTAAGGTCTTTTTTTTTGTATGTTTGAACTTCCTCTCTATTGCAAATGTTTCACTAGCTCAGACTGCATTTGGATGAGAACTGATATTTGAGCAACATGAAAAGACTCCATTTATCAATCTGCTCTGTTGTTGTTAATGGAACATTATATCATCATGAAAGAATTCTGAGTTTAAAACCAGGGTTGAATTATTTTTTTAATATTGTCTATTGTCCAGCAGAAGATTACAGGTTCCTCCTCATTCTATTACTTAACATTTTGTGTGCTCAGCAAAATCATCTTTAGATCAAGTTACAGAACTAATACAGTGTAATCACTTATTTTTTTTTTAAGAAACCTTAATAGCTGTGATTTAAAACAAGCCACGTCATGAACAAAACAAGTGGAGACAAATCCCACAATACCACCCTTATTATGCATCATCAGCCAGATGATTGTACCACCTGGTACAATTGATATTTTCATCGTCTAACTTCAAAACACAGATAGTTATAAAAACCAGATAATTAAAAATTAAAATCAGGATGTAAAAGAAGGAATTAATTGATTGCTTCAGGTAATTTGGAAAGAGCCCACAGTGTTTAAATTAAAAAAATGGAACCATGTTAGCTATTTAAATAATTTCATAAGCATGAATGCATTTTCTAATGACTTTTAGCAGTTCTCCATACATTGAACTTTACTGCTTCTTATGCTTCATCACAGTACATTTCTTGGCAAAATTTTTGCTGTATCTAATTGTCTTTCTTTTGGAAGCTGCAGTTTCATCCAATTATTGCATAGGATATGTTAGGAAAAAGAAACCAAAAAACCTCCTTACTTTATGTGTGATCATTCTTCTAGACAGATGGTACCCAGAAAATACCCAGTAGCATTGTTGAGATGACTATATTACAAAAATTCAGGAAAGATTAATGTGTAATACTTATCAAATGATCCACATCTAGATCATCATTCCAGAATCAGGTTTTAAGATAAAAATAAAATGAAAATATGTGTGCCATGTTTGCTTGGATGGAGGGAGTGATGAGAGATAAGATAAAAATTCCAAGTATTCACTTCATAACTATAAAGTGGTACAAGTAATTCACTCACAATCAACAATGCTCTCATCTTGAAAATCAATAATGAAATTACTGTTGGCTTCAGCTGCACAAGGTCCAAGCCAAGACTCTCTCTAATGTATCCAAAATATCCTAAACCCTACAGTGGAATTATCCTTTAAAAGCATACATTCTGTGGTGTGAATAGCTTGGTAATATAATTATTTACATAGGTGAATTGCAAAGAATTAAAGGTTTCCATCATGCTCATGGAGTCATAATTCTTATGGACCAAGTGGCACTTTCTTTTGAAAGAAAAATGTTGCCTCTCATGAAAGACTAAAGAAGGTGTTTACTACTCTAAAAGCAGGGTTGCCAAAATAAAACTGTTGTACAGTAAGCAGAGTAGTAAAGATTATTGAAAGCAGATTTAGTGGCAATTCATCATAGGAAAAAAAACATGCATGGTTGGGAAAAAGGACAGCTCTAAAGCAGACAAGTGCTTCCTTGGGTTTGGAACAAAGGCAGCAGCCTTACAGTCAAGTTGGTCTGAGCTTAGCTTGATTATCTTAAATTATCAGACAGCTTGAGAGAAAGAGGTGATTTAAACTTGGGGAGAAGAAGGAGGAAGAGGAGGAAGAGGAGGATGCTATTAACCGTAGCATGACGCAGAAAGAGAAACAGGTAAGTACTGCTTATGAGACACTGTAAAATTAGATATAATGTGGTAAAAGATGTCATGTGCTAACAAATTACAATTTCTTTTGAGTTTCTGATATGTAGTACCCATTACAAATGAAAAATATTATGAGAAGGAAAACTACGCATTTTTGTTCCACAGCTCATATTTTGAAGACTACAGGTAAGTCTGTGTTTTATTCCAGCTATACCTGTTCCTCTAGTACAAGATCTTTCTGACAAGTTCTCAAATGCTTAAACTATCAATCACAGCTACATCAGTAGCACAACAAAAGGAAGAAAAGAGCAAATTTAAGTTAATTTCTTTCTGAGTCATTTAATAACATGCAAGGCTAACTTTACTATGGGATCTTCTAAAATAGACCGAAGACTAGGGGACAGTTTGGTAGACTTTTGGGAGAGCATACACTTCCAAAAAGCATCTTCTGGTTATGATATGTTTCATCCTTTATCTGATCAGCCCCTGCCATTTTGTTTCAAAACTGTGTGCGAAGTCTGTTTCATATCTAAGAGGGAATACCTCCAGACTTCCTCTTTAAACCAAATCTGAACCCGTGAAGAAATAGGAAGGCATATTGGGGATACTATTTCCAAACGTGAACGAATTATTAGGAAAGACTTCAATCATGACTGTCCATGGCATCTACTGTACCCTAACTTTAGTAAGGTTGACACTAGTGGCCAGCTTTTTCTCCTTACCATGGACCTTCAATTATACCTTTGAAAGTTAAAATGTCAATAGTCTTTCCTGGAGAAAAGAAGGAACCAAGTAAGAAAAGCTAAACTAAATCCCAAAACACAGTAGAAGCTCTGGAAACACAGGCAATTTGTTTTATTTTTGCATTGGTCATATTTAATGTTACCAGTTCAGATAACTGGATGAGATACAAATATGCATTTAGGTGAGCACTTCACTGCTTACACTTAGAAGCAAATAATGTTCAGTCTATACTTCTGGCAGACATGCTTGTAGCCAATCTGATGAATGGAACTATCAGAGTGTGTACAGCATAAATTAGCAAACTGCTGAGAAAAATATGAATAATGTCCCCAGAAACTCCATTCCAAGTCCTAAGAACAGGGTCTAAGAAGTGTAAATACAGAACAAGCTACTTTTTTGCATTATTTTTGCAATCATTAGTTTGGGTTGGGTTTTTGTAACTATTTCTTACACTGTAGAAATCTGGCAAGTTATAAGGGAACTAAATATTTGATCTTTATTTTCTCAATTAAATTATCATTATAACAGACTGGGGGAATGGATCTGTCAATGTCACAGTTCTCATATGGTCTATGAACTGTGCAGTTGTTCCATACAATATTACAATTCTTTTTCCAATTTAAGCTTTTAGTCAGTTCCAGTGATTCATCGAAACTTGGTCATATTTTAATTTAGAATAAAGGACTATGAATTTGTCTGAAGTAAAAATATCCCATACTACTGTTTCATGTGCATAGAGTAGTGCTTACATTGTCTGTGGGTTAATCAAGAAAATTTCATGAGCAGTCTGATATAACTAATCCAACAGGGCACTGCAGTTTAGTAACTAAATATCAGTTACTGCCAGAAAGTCTGAATTCTAAATAAATCCACTTACAGTGCAGGTAGGGTGGGCTCTAGTCTTCTAGTCTGTGTGAAAAATGGAAGGAACAAACATGCAAGTAGAGTCTCAATACTAAATGTGTGATTCCACAATAGTGCATAAACAGAGATCCACCAGGTCATTCTTCAAATAGTATTTTTTTTAAATTGCCATCTCTTTGGAAAATTTTCTGTTGGATAACATGTACATGAAATGATGAAAAAGGCAAAAATACATTCTATTTGGTGACAGCAGAGGAAGCATATCAAAGAAGGCAGAAGCATACAACACATGCATGGTGATTGTGAAGTTCTTAACCTTCGCACAAATTTTACCCCTTTTCACTTAAGATTGCTATTATGAGCTTTTCTGTTTCTCCTGATCCCCAAGAATGGGCCCTTATGCTCACAAAGACAGTTAAGGAAGAACAATTATAAGTGCAAATAAAGCCAGTCAGTTTGAAAGAGGTACTAAAGCAAGTGCACAAGTAAAGTCACTGCAGAGAAATCTAACCACCAGTGGTCATTTGGATACAGATTTGTATCTTGCAGGTCCAAATATAAAAAGCTGCACAAAATCTCATTTCCTCTTTCTGAGATTCCAGAAACTCCTATGACATTCACAGAATGAATTAAGGTATGGAAATTATTTTCTTCTACCTAACTTGATTCTAAAATAGGTGCTTTGTAAAATAAAAGCTAGGAATACTTCAGACCAATGCTTCTGAAAGAAAAAGGAAAAAGGTATTTCTAAACATAAATCCTACAAGAAGTGTTCTGTTGATAGTGGTTATTTTACCATTTTTAATTCTAAAAGGGTTGAATCCAAAGTAGTTCTATGTAATAACTTCAGAAAACTTGAAATAGAGAAACAAACAAGGGTAAAAGGCTTATTGAAAATATAAGATGGTGATATTTTATGGTGTTCCCTCAGAAAAGTCACTTCATATTTCTTTAAGTTGTGGCAGAATATTCAAGCCATTCTCTGCCATAAGAAACCATCTGTCCCATCACTGTCTTTTTTTATTTTCATTTTTGTTTGATAGCATGCAATGACTGAACATATGCCCTAGTCAATGGACAAATGTCACTCCTGGCTAATATAAACTATTCAAGGGGGTTTGCTGGTGGAAATCATTACACCTCTCATCCTTCCTTCCAGCTATCAGCTGTTAGCTCAGAAAACCACCACAGGAGGCTCCAATTCAATAGTATCTCCTTCATTTTTCTCTGTAAGCCAGTCTGCTGGCCAAGGCAGTAGTTGAACAGTCTTAATCTTCTCCCAGAGAAGGACAAAGGTCATTCTGCTTTTCAGCTGAGTACAACTATTAAGTATTATAGCCCTACGGAATTGGATGAATCCAGAAAGGAGGTGGGGAAGAAGAAAAAGTCATTAAAGGTTTTCAGTATTTTACCATGTGCCTTAAGTGTTCTGCAATAGTCTTAATTAGAATATTGAGGAGAGATGGCTAAGTAGCATTGGGATAGCTAGATGCTCTAAATACCAAAAACAAGTTGGGGATATTCAAGCTGCTGATATGTTTTTATTTAACACAGATAATGCTGGTTTAGATGAAAGAATAGGGTTTTAAAAACTACCCAGATCTGGTAGTAACCATGATAAACTGGAGAAGGAATATTAGGGAAGAAACCGCAAGCAAACCATTCCTTACAGAGATGGGGGCATGCCATCTTTCACTACAAATGTTTTAGAAGAGTATGTACTTTCCTGAACTTTTACTATTGCAGAATGGTGCAGGCCACTGTTAGTGAACAAAATAATTGTTCAGCCTTTCCTGCCCAAAGTATATCTCACCACATTCTTCATGAGTTATTCATGTCTGATTATGACCATCTTTGAAGTATTTGTGAAAATTCAGCAAATGCAGAAATTGACTTAGAAAGGATGCAGAAAGTACCTGTGCTTGGAAGAGGCCATTTTTATTGGTTTGTTTCCAGGGTTCTTTGAACAACACTGCTTTCCATTAGCATTATCATAGAGACTCATAATAGCAGAAAATGGGCTTATTGATCTTCAGGTCAAGGTCATCAACTGATTGTGAAGGTCATCAATTAATCTAGATATACTGTGAGAAAAATGGCTTACCATGATTCAGATCTCCTGGGGAGGTGTGTTGCAGTTCTATTATGTTGGGGTTTTTTCATGCATACAAATATGTGATGGCAGACATATAGGATACTTCTATGAGAACAGCAAAAGTTAGATTAACTTGATAGGATCACAAGGCGCATGAATAGCTTATTTTTTGACTTTGGGAATAGGTTTTATGTATATATGCCAGCAGAGGAAACGTCACTTCCTTTGGGGTTTTATATTACTAGAATTTATCTGGTGCTGAGAATTTTCCGGGCCAGCTGTTATTACATTTTGTGACATCACTTGTCCAAGTATTTTAAATTGCAGGTAAGAAAAGATATGATGATTCAAGAAGTATTTAATCAAAACAACTTAGCAAATACAGTCTTAGTCACTGTCAGTTAGAGGTGGCAATTTTCTTCGCAGAACTAGATTTGCCTGTTGATACTATAGTCTTCAGTGTGTTTATGAGATTTCAGTAGTGACCATTTTGCTAAGTGTCTGAGCCTCTAAATTGCAGCAATGACGGAGAACCCTGTTATATCTAGGACAAACTAATAGGACAGCCCCAAAATATGACTACAAACTTTGAAGATCTACCGATAGTTGGAGATACAGATGGTTAGTAAGTGAATTGCTCCATATTCTTCCATGTGTTCCAGTTTTTTAGGTTGCTAAGAGTCTTTCAGTACACCAAAGTTATTTGCCGTATCTTCTCCAATGTTTTAACCTTTAAGACTGTTTAAACAAGCCACAGCATTTTTCTCAGGTGTACCAGAAGCAAGTTCATTCATTGACTGAATAGAGCTAAACAGTCCCTGACCACACGTGGATATAGGGAACATAACTTCCCACATCTAAATAATTTCACCAAAGTAGTGGGCTAGTTTGTAATGTTAATTAACCTTTTTGACCAGCATGGTCACATCAAGGCAATTAGAAGAAAAATTCATTGGTTGATATTTTTGATTTATTGGATGCATTCTGCTGCTTTTACAGAGAATTTTCAAACTTCCTAGATGTAGGAGTCAGCTTCCAGAGAAAAAGAAACTGACATTCCAAGGTTTTCACTCACTACAGCCACCTTACTTTTTGTCCTTTTTCTTGGTGCCATGTTGTAATCTGAAAACAGGATGTGTCATTCAACCTCACTCTTAGAGATCTTTTAAATCTTTTCGAGGTTTTTAAGCTACTCCTATTCTTGCCTTCCCAAAGCAGAAAAAGCAGAGTCCTCCAACTGTCTGTATTCGTCTTCATGTTCGGCCATGACATATACCTACATTTTGATGTGGAGGCTTATGTTCTCTTCTGGAAAATCAGTCTTCTGGAACTTAGGCATGCTAAAACTTTGCATGCACCCTTCACTGTGCCATCTCCCCACTTTTAAGCGTATTTAATCCATGAATAATAACAAGAAACTGAAAGATTTAAGCAAAATGGCAACATTTTTTAAAGTGTGAATTTCCAAGCTGCTCACAGGACAAAAACTATTCCTTATACCCTTTCACCTCTGATGACCTCTGAGCCCAACAGAGTTACTTCCTAGGCTCTGAATAAAATGTGTCTAAGGTAATTACATGTCAGTAATTAGAAAATAAATCCTGCTTTCCAGCTTCTGTCTTCCAGTTTTCCTAGTCTTACTTTCCTCCCATTGATCTTCCACAAAGTAGCAGATATAGTTTAAGCTGTTCCTGTTTGTAACAGTTTGGATTCGACTTTCTTGCC
>VZRE01012786.1:939827-964042 GCA_013396775.1 Cephalopterus ornatus | reverse complement strand
TGCAGGTGCTGCTTTTGTGGGCTGGAGGCTAAACCTCCTCAGGTACCTTTTCTGTCTTCCACATGGCCATTATCCTGGTCAAACTGTACTTCCCACACACAGAGAGACTTGGGAATGGAACTTCTCCTCTGTTACTATTCTTTTGCTTCTCTGGCGTATTACCAGCTGGTTTGGATTCTGGCCTCACTCTTGGGAGGCTGTTGAGCTTGCTAGAGGGCTCATTAGGCAGTAATTATGAAAATGTAGACACCCGTTTATCCACAGGATTGTTGCACATTTCCTTCCAGGTCTGTACAGCAGCATCCAGTGGTTCAGTTGGGATTTCTCTATCACCAGAGTTCACAAAGGTGGCATTGTGTGGGCAGTGGGCCCTGCTGAGGCTAATCAGGTTCTCAGCAGACACTTGCGGATTGTTGTATCCCTCCCTAAGGAGCAGCTAAAGGATCAGGTTTGCCTTCTGTCTGTGGCACACATGGACTTGGGGCTGCCACTGGAATATGTGAAAATGGAGTTTGTGCTACAGATTTCAGAAGGGAAGGGACTCAGCTGAGTGACCAATGGGTTGGTTTAACTGTGACCCAACCTCTGTGTCAAGGGGCAAAGCAAGAGGGAAATGCAGTTAAGGTATTTTTTTTTTTCCCTTTAAAAAGTGAAGATGAAGGACAACAGTGAGAAAATGAAAGATGTTTCTTGTGGGAGATCTCACAGATTTTTCTTCTGGCAAAACCAATCGGAGCCAGCAGGGCCCAGGTCGAGTGAGTGCGGGCACAGGAACATGTGGCATCGGCTCATGGCAGAAAGCTGGGCTTGTTCCCCCCACACTGTGTGATGGGTGCTGGGAGAGGCAGTCCAGGCAGTCATCTTCACCACATCACCAGGGCCCCTCACCTGGCAAATCCTCTGCTGTGCCAAATCAAGAGGGATAAAACAGAACAAGGCAGCAGCTTAAACACGTGAAGGCCTCCATCCCATCTCCAGCTCATGCAACCAACCTTCCCTCCACCCCTGAGTTCCCCGTTTCCCGTGGGTATCCAGCCAGGATTTTCAGGACACCCCCAGCACAGCTGAGCCTGCGTCCCCCCTGCAATGGAGTCCTTGAATCAGAGTTGGTGGCAGCTCCGTGCGTGTGTGTGTTTGTGTGTTGGAGTTACAGCCGCTGCTGTTCCTCCTGCTCATCCCAGCAGGATGGGAACTGCGTGTGTTCATCCTGTCAGAGCTCTAGGATGGGGTAGAAACAGAACCAGCCCCAAACACCCAGGAGCCTTGAGGCAGTCTCCCTCCACAAAGCTGTAAGCCTGGCTTAGAAATTGTGATTAATAATAAAAGAACTGTATATTCACTGTTTTCAGCCTGTAGGGTGCAGCAGTACCACATTTTAATGGGATCACAGAATACCAGGTTTTAAGTGATCTCAAGGGTCATCTGGTCCAACCTTCCTTGGCAAGAGCATGGTCTAGACAAGACAGCCCAGCACCCTGTCCAGCTGAATCCTATAATTGTCCAGTGTTGGGGAATCCACCACTTTCTAGGGGAGGTTATTCCAGGGGATGATTGCTCTCACTGTGAAAAATTGTTCTCTGGTATTCTACCAGAATCTCCCCAGGAGCAACTTGTGTCCATTGCCCATCCTCTTTTCCACGTGACTCCATGTAAAAAAGGGAATCTCCATCTTTTCTGTAGCCACCCTTTAAATATTGGAACATGGCGATAAGAGTGGAGTGGAATGCCATTAGGGGAATATTACAGCTCCTATCTAAGGTCTGGCTGAAGTTTCTTCTTCACTTTCTATTCTATAGACTCTGCACCATGAGCTGTAAAGATGATCCTGTGTTTCACCTCAGGAGTGGCTACAGCAGGGAAAAAAATGTTTATGGAAAAGGGCTGTAATACAAAAATATGACACAGTGGACAAAACTGTCAGAAGTTAAAACATTATTTCTAACTGCCCTTTGATATGTGTTAGATATCAAATGACTTGCAGTTTGGGATTTTTCCCAGGAACAGTGATGTTCAGAGTGCCTGAAAACGGGCTTCCAGACTATGGGAAATCTTGGTTACAGAGAGCAGAAACTCCTTCTTAAAATAATTTGCTTAGTAGAACTTTGTTCCAGTATAAACCAGAATGGACTATTCAGTTCTCATCATTACCAGTAAAAATTCCTATCAGCCCTGTGCAATGCCCAGATAGTAGAGGGCAGAATATGCTTCATTTCCTTCCCCATTGTGTCCTCTTTTATTCTTAGACATGCTTCACAGTCTGAAGAATCCAAATTACAACCCTTTTTTCACATTATTATTGCCCTCATCTGAAAAAAAAAAATAAATTATTTCCTGGGCATTTTCATCCTTGAGTTGTGCAGCTTCACCAGCTTTTATCTCCCTCCTCTGAGCCACAGCTTTTCCCCACTCATCTTCATAATCTGACATTGTGATTTGTTCACTTGGGCGCTTGTTTTTCTCCCTGAAGAAGATTTGCTGAATCATTGGGGAGGAGGCAGGAGCTGTAGAGGCAGCTGGTGGCCAGTGATAAAACCACGGCCACATCCAGCCCTCAGGGTTTGCACTTGACATCCCTTCAGTTGAAGGCCTGAGTCACGTTCCCTTCCGAGAGCTAAGATTGCTGGGGACTTTGGGATTGAGGAAGTGGGGATGAGGAGGTGGTACCTCAAAAATATAAATTACTGTTCCTGATAACCACAGGGTTTGTGTTGTATCTCCTGCAAAATTTATGATGACCCGGTGAGAACTTCCAGGCTGGGGGCTAAATCCTGCTGACTGCTGGATGCTGTGCCCACTTCAGAGGGAACACAGACTTAGGAAAATAGGAATTTGGGTTGGAATAGGTGGTAGTACGTAGTGACTTATTCCAGACTTGCAGCAACAAGGTATAGTGTGAGCAAAGATGTGCCAGGGCTCCAAGATAGTCACCTGCCTCTTTTTGGAGAGAATGCACCAAATTCCACTGGTACAACTTATGCAGCTGCAACAGGTCTGAATTCTGCCCACTGCCTAATAAGAGACATGAGCTGGGACCTAAAATGCCTTGGTTCATTTTTTAGGTCTTTTACTCTCTCTCTGTATGACCTTGAGTTACATTCTTTCTCTTGGCTTCCTTGCAGTAGAACAGGGATAAGGTGTTTCCATCTTTGCCATTTTGAAATCTTTAGGCAGTATGAGCTATTGAAATGCAAGGTATCATTTAGTCTTGCTGACTCTTGATTAGGTCTTCTTCTCTGTCAGCTCTGCCTTTATTCAAAACACTAGAAAATGAGGGGGGGTTTGCATGTTTTTATAAGTATCTTCCAGAATTCAGAAATAAAATCTTACCAAGAGTACATGATACTTTTCCCAAGATCAGAGTTTTAACTTGGGTTGTTAGTCGTACTTCAAGGAGGTAAGATGGAAAGTTGGTTAACAAACAAGACTGAAAGTCCAGCTGACCTGAGTTCCATTTCTAGTCGTCCCTCTCAAATTTGGGCAAATATTCTAAAGTGAAAAATGCAGGTGGGCAGAGCTCGATGCAGAGGTGTCTCTTTGATGCTTTATGGGTATCCTGTGTGACTTGAACAATGCCACTCCAGTGGATTACTGCACATGTGGAGGAATTCTACCTTGCTCTGATCTGTAGGTCTCAAAGCATGTCCATGTTATTATCCTCACTTGAGACACAGGGAGGGGACAGCGACTGGCCGAGATCAGTGACAGGTCAAAGCCAGGAACACAACCCTCCTTTGAGTTCTGAGCTTTCTCTACAATGCCACAATATCAGAAAAGGCAGCTGCAGTTTCTGGGCTGTCTTTTCCAGGTGCTGCCACACCTGGGTGTCCACTGAGCCTGATTGATTTACAGTCAAGCTATTCCAGGATGGATCTAAATAAGGAGCTGTGGCAGGGATGGCTGACTGACACACTGCTTCACCATGTCCACACTCTCAGGATGGGGCCCTTTCAGGAACAGGAATGCTCTGTCATTTCTGACTTCCCCTTCCTCAACTGAGACAAGAGATAACTTCTATTTTATGAAGTGTAGAAACCAGAGGACTTGACCACTGCCAAAAATCCCACCAAAGCTCCTAATATAGAGGAGCCTGGGATGTAAGATAAAGTCCCATTGCTTTAAAATTATTCAAGAGGAAGACAGAATCAATGGGGAAGGGTTTTTAAACCCCCTATTCCTCATGAGGAAGCCTTGAACCTCAGAGCTGTGTTGGCCAGTGCTCAATGTGGCCGTTGTACTTAGGGCTTGCTGAGGAGCCTTTGATGTACAGAGGAATTAAATGGCTCAGAGATTGCTCATGATCTGGAGAACAGTAGATTATGGGTTGGAACAGAATCAGCTGTGAGAAACTTGGCCTGAGAGTGGTGCAGAAACCACAGGGGTGTGACTCATCTCATGTAACTTCAGATGCCTTTGGATACTCAGCTCCCTTTCTCTCCAGGGAGAGAAGTAGGTGCATAGAAGGCAGAACTTCGGTCCTGGTCTAGAAATGTGCTTTAGGAGGAGCTAAATCGCTTCCTAGATATGTTACTTACCAAAAAGGGAGCCTTTGAGTCACTACTTCACAGTGCTGCTGCAGGCTTCCTGCCTCATATCCCATGGAAAGCCTGGGACAGCGCTCAGACCCAGGGAGCCAAGGATGAATAAACCCTCCCAGCACAGGCTCAGGGCTTTCACTGGGGCCAGCTCTCATAAAACAGGCAGGATCCAAGACACCAGTTTGAACCAGAAGTGGGTGGGATGCAGGATGATGGCTGTCCATATGGTCTGGATGAGCAGTGACCTGATAACAGGTCTGATGGGCTGAAGAAACCCATGTGTTGAATCTGCTGATGTGACGCTGGTTCTATCCTGCACGGCCCAACCTCATCAGGGCGACCAAGCAGAGGATGTGCCCTGCAGGAATCTCTTATTACCTCCCTGTCATGGCTGGGATACATGGGCAGGGAGCTTGCACAGGTCCAAGGGAGCTCATCCAAACACAGGAGAGTCTCCCTGCTGTGATCTTCAGCTTTATTGATCTGGTTATTGCCGCCCTAGGAGCAGATATGAAGTGGTATTTGCTGGCCATGCTCTTGCAGCTCAGATGGGAATGGTCACGTTTTACCCTCCTGTATTCATTCAGGGGTTTTTACTATTTTTCAGAAACAGAGCAATTATCTGTACACCAACCCTTAGTGACCAGTGCAATTCCCAAGTGGTAGATCCTCCTCCCAAACCCAGGGAAAGCAGCATGGAGGAGAAGTGCTGCTCTGGGCACTGAAGAGGAGCAGCTTGCTCAGTAAGCACTTGGATTGTTTGCTGTAAATCTGACTCTCCTCCTGGGCGACTCTCCTAAGAAAACCTACCGCGTTCACTCCACCAGGCCCCACTGGTCACATTTGGAGCTCTCCAGCTGCACTTCCCGGGTTATTTGCATGGATGGAGGCTCCCTGCCGCTGCCTGGGTGACAGAAGTGAAGGGCTGACAGGCCTTTCCTGCCAATCTGTCTGTTGTTCAGACGAAGTGGTTGGAAAGTGCTCACTCTCCAGTTCCCTCTTTGGCTCAGGCACTCTGATAAGGCCTGGGCTGTCCTATCTTGCCCTGGGAGCTGTTCCTCCTCCCTAACAGGCTCTCTTCCCCGGCTGACAGTTAGCAGCCGGCAGTGCTTGATAAACTTATCAGACCAAAGCTGAGCTCAGTGCAGAACTCAGCTCCTCCCCAGCCTCAGATTTCCCCATTCCTGGGGACTCTGCTCTCTGCCTGCCTTGCTGTCTGGTACAGTGAGCACTGATCACCCTGGGGCCAACAGGTCAAAATCAGCCCGAGGACCAGATTGAGAAGTCCTTGTGTTGAAGCAACACATTTAAAACGAGAGCACTGAGTGGGATGCTTAGAGCATCCATATCCAGCTCTGTCTCTCTCCCTGGAGTATTATTCACCAGTAGAATTCATGTCTGGTTTATCCTCTCTGGGTTGCTGCTCGCCCTGTTCCTCTGCTCATCTGGAGTTGAGTGGTTTTAATGCAGGGTCTCACTGTGCCTGTTGGAGGTTTTCTAAGCCATGGAATTAGGGCGCTTTGCTGAATTAAGCTTCTATCACTCGTTATCACAGTCACACTCGGGTGTCCCAGCCCAGATCAAGCTCCATTGTGCGAGGTGCTGGATGTGGACGATAAGGAGGGCCAGTCTCCTTCCAGATATCTCACTGTTGAAATAAACAAGTGAAATGACGGGGAGAGGGGGAATTATTATCCTACTCTCACAGATGGGGTGAAGCTTTCTGAGAGCTCCATAGAGTGCTGAACAACTTCAGAAATCCAGTGCTCGTGTCTTGCCCGAAGTCATACAGCAAACATGTGGCACATCTCAAGTCTCAGTTTGGAGCTGCAGCCTCAAGACCAGTGTGTGTCCATGGTGACTGTTAGCTGTAAGATGGTGGGTCAGGATCTGTGTTGCCTTAGGTCTTACCCAGCGCTGACTGATTTAACTATCCTTGGAGAATTTTGGTGTGGCTGTTCTGGGTTATCTCCTCTGTGTGGATGTGCTGTTCCAGGGGGAAAGGGGGAAAAACATCTCTGTTTTGTGAGCAGAGTAAGTGTTAAAAATTGGATTATGATGTACTCTTTTTGTTTTTCTGCAGCAGCTTTGCAGGTTGAGCTCCATATCCATTCCCAGGTCAGGCCCTTAACGACAGGCAGGAACGTTTCCCTGCACAAGGAAACGTGTGTGCAGCTGTTTCTGGGAGGTTGCCTAATGCCTTCAGGTTTCTCCCTGTGTGCTGTGCTGATGGGCTGGAATTAACCTGCTGGTGTGTCTCCATCACGTACAACTGGGGGGAACAACCTGCTCTGAGGACAAGAGACTCTGCTCTTATCTTTTTTTCACTGAAAACATTTTCTGGTGAAGTCTATAAGGCGGGAAGCAACTTGGTTCAACAAATAACCTTTTTCCCCCAACAGAATCTATATGCAACTGGAGTCTTATTTTTTTCCCTGTCCTTCCTCTCAGTTCTTTTAAGGCCTTCCCTAACCATTGCCAACACAACGTGAAACCTTCAGGTTTTTGCCTTCTCCAGGATTCCACTCCGTGAGGTTAATACAACCTGAAAATAAGCTCCAGCCTAATGCTGTGCTAGCTGGGAACACACCTCTGCTTCCTGCAGGTGTCCCATGGCTCTGTCTTCATTAGGAAGAGAATGATGCATCCTGTGTCCAAACTTAAATCCACCCCAATCACAGATCTTCTGGGCTGCTGCTCCCAGTGCCTGAAAGCTGTCTGGAAGACACAGAGGCACCTCTCTCCTCCTGACAGATGCCCGAGGTTATTGCTTTGCATGTGCCTCATTTGCTAAACAAAACAGCCCAAAGACCAGGATTTTCAATAAAGGGAAGAAGGTGTGAAGAGCACTGGGGAAGTGCAGGATACAGGGCGGGCTTGGAGGGAGGCAAAAACAATCAGCTCTTTCTTCAGCCACAAAGATTAGTTGAGATTTTGCTTTTTGTTATCTATTTCCTTGATTGACTGACCAGAGTGTTTTTGATGTGAGGCGAGATGGTGGGAAAGGGCTTGTATCAGAGGATTTGTGTGTTTGGAGAGCAAGGCCACGTGTGTTTGGAGTCGGTGATGGCCATGGCCTGATCCTGACAGGTGCTGAGCATCCCTGGGTAGCCACTGTGTGGATTCAGGAGCTCCAAAGATCGGGGCAGCCCTTTGCCCGCCCCATGCACCAGGTGTTATGTCGGGAGTGGAAGGCTCTCCCCCAGCCTGGTGTGGTGAGGTCTGGGTAATGACAGATCTGCTTCCTCACTCCTTCACCTGCATTCCAGAGCTTCAGGAATGCTTCAGGAATGCAGGTGTTCAAAGCCTGGGGAAGCATGCAGAAGAACTGTTTGCTTCAGAGCAGAGCCAGACTGGATCCCTCCGTCCTCTTCCTCAGGAGATTGCTCTCCTTGATCAGGGATTGCAGTGAACAGGCTTTGGGGCTCTGCCTTGTTTTTCCTGTGGGTTGGAGGCATCTATAGGCCTAAGGGAAGGTCGAGGCTTAGGCAGCATTACCTGGTGACCTGAAAGTGGCACTTTTTAACTCAAGAGGAAGAAACTGTAGTGTCTTATTGGGAAAATGCTGCAAGTTAATTCTCTCTCCTCCTCCTCCCTTCTCAGGTCACCTCCTGGCTCTGGCTGTACTGTCTGGCTGGTGCCTTTGCCAGCTGGACTCCATCCACAGCCTGTGCTTCTGGAGATATGCTGCCAGTGCCTGTGGGAGGGGGTCAGCCTCGATCCCCTGCCCTGCTCTGCCCACAGACATGTTTTCCTGAGCACAGCTCTGCAGCAGCACAGCCTGCAGCCATCCCAGTCTGCTTCTCCACTTGTTGCCCATCCATCTAAAGCAGTCCCTGCGTCTCCTGGGATGTGCCCACCAGGCTCCTCACAAATACCAGACTGAGGCTGACACTGCCTCCTCCAGTGTAGCTGCTCTTCAGGAATCTCTGGATAGCTCAGGAGAGAAGATCCCAGCTGTCCATTGAAGGTTATTGCTCCTCTGTACCACGGAATCCAAAAATAGGGATGGATATCCGAGGGATGCTGCAGCCCTCCTTCGGCAGGCTCCAAAGAACCAGTTGCCTGGTTTTGTTTTGTGACTGGTTTTACAGGCACTTTTGCCATAGTGCTGGTTGGTGTGTGCCAGCACTTGCCTCCAGAATGGCCCAAATTGGGGAGCTTTACATGAGTCAGACACACTGCTGTCCCCAGGACACACACAGAAGTCTGTGCTGGTGCGTCAGTGTGGTTTGGGGCTGGAGGACAAGGGGAACAACAAGCACAGTTGGCATCTTGGGCAGTGGATTTAATAAGTTGAAATGACTTTACTTGAGCAAGGCTTGTGCATGTTGTGAGAGTGTTCACATGTGTGTGTGTGTGTGCCTGTGCCACAGCCAGGACCAGTTCCATCACAGGTTACACACCTTCCCCAGAGGCCCTGTCCCAACCAGGTTCTGGCATGACTCAGGAAAGGACAGCAGAGATTTACTGGCGGCTTTGATGGTACCATCCGAACACACATTTCCGTGTGCTCCTCCTGCTCTGGAGAGCTGACTCTGGCCTGTGTGGGACTCTGCACCAATCTGTCTCCAGGGGTGAATGTCTCCCTGATGGCAGCCCTGTTCTGCATGTGAATTTCCATCTTTATTTCCCCTCAAACCATACGGTATAGCACACTATACTCTTTCTCTTCTCCTTTTCCACCCCATCCCCACCTCCTGCATCTCCAGAGCCAAGTATGAGCCGTTCTTGAAATGGGTGTTTTGAACATGAAATACACTCTGTTAGCCCAGTTATTGAGAGGGAACAGATTTATCAGATAAATCCCAGCAGACCTCTACATGTTGTCACTGTCTGGTACAGAGCAATAAAAATATACATTAGAATAAGTATAAATACATATTTACAGTGTACAAGTAAAGCCAGGAGTACAGACTCTGTTTTGAGCTACCAGAATGCATATTAATAACTAACAGCTTAGGCACAGCATAAAAGAGGGGCAAGTGCATTTTAGGTTTTAGGAGAATAACTTTGGATTTACAGCAGTGTAACTGAGGGCAGGACAGACATCTCTCCTGGCAATACATGAATTTTCCACTTGGACCATTTGTCTTTGCTCACGATGGCAGCCTTCCCTCATAAACTTTTGGAGTGAAATGGTTTGTGCAACAGCCCATTCCCAGGGTAATTCCCACTGGTGTCATTGTCCAAGGCCATGTGTTCAGGGATGTAGTTGTGGAGTGGGCTGGGTGCTGCTACAGTGCTCTGCTTAAGTGGAAGCACTTGTCTTATTTGTGTTATAATAATACTTTGTCCTTCCTGTTAAGAACCCAGGGGACTCTACAAACCCGAGAGAATGATCCCACGTCACCAGGAGGAGTGGAGAAACAAAAGCCCAGCGCAGTGAATTGCCAAATGTTAGAGAGAGAGAATGCCACAGAGCTTGGAGGGGAACTGGTTCTTTACTTGTTCCAGTGCTTTGCTTCACCCCTTGGACCTGGAAGAAGGAGGAAATGCCACTGCTCTGTTTGTATAATATTTGTAAGGTACTTGCATACTCTGCCAGCGTGTACAGGCTCAGCCACTTCCTCCTTGAAGAGAGGGGCTGGAGAGCAGGATTCTGGCCCTTGGCATCGATATCCAAGGGCCAGTCCTGACCACGCAGTGACACAGGACTGCCCAGGACAGCTCTAAGTTGGTATGCACTGCAATATTGTGGAACATACCAGAGCACAGATCGCAAAAGCAGCCAGACTCTCCCATGGCACCAAGACATGGGGCTTATGCCTGGTGCTGTGGCCTGGCTCTTCCTGGAGCTTGCTCGCTTGCCACCAAGCCAGGGATCTCTGCAGCATGGTGTGTCTGAGGAATGTATTTAGAGACCCCTGTTATCAGCTAGGGATAGGAGCTGTTTCTTCAGTATTTTCCTCCCACTCCAAGCTAAAAATACAGCAGAGTTAACTTGTCATTTGATCACAGTAAATGCTCTGCTGAAAGAAATGACTTTAGGTGTCTGTTGGCAGAATTTATGGCCTGGGCAAGTCTCTGCAGAAGCCCTGTCCAGGCTGAACACAGCTCACTGAATGCAGTCTATTTGCATATCCTGGCCTTATCTTCCCAACCATCGGAGCAGGACAGGGTTAGAGCACTGCCTTGGCACAGACTGTGGCTCCCACTAGCCCAGGAGTTCCCACCTCTCTGCTGGGCAGCCTGAAAGAACTGGGTTCTGCACACGGTGTCAATCCAGAGTCATAGTGACCTTGGAGGAATTCCTCTGGATTTGCACTTGAGCGGGTGATGTCAGATCTGGGCTGGTACCTGTTGTAATTGAAAAGTGAGACTCGCCCCCCCCCAGGTTTCTTTGAGATGTGCAAGGCCCTGGGGTGCCAAGCACCAAAGCCAGTGACATGTCTTTGCCAGTCCCCAGGGGAACACAGGATGCCATATGAGTCCCACACTGGATGGAGATGCTGGGGACAGTCTGCAAAGACCTGGAGCCCTTTCTCACTTGAGGCTGTGCTGGGTCTCCCGGTGCCTCCGCAGATCCACCTTGCGCTGGAAGCCCTTGGCACAGAGCTCGCAGCTGAAGGGTTTGAACCCGGTGTGTTTGCGGCTGTGGGTGATGAGGTTGGAGCTCTGGCTGAAAGCTTTGCCACACACCTGGCATTTGTGGGGCTTCTCACCTGCAGGGCACAGAAAATGGTAAAAAACCACTTTAACAGGTGAGAGAAAGGAGGTAGAAATGCCCTTCAGCAGATTCAGACCCGGCTGGCTGTGCTTGGCCATCAGGGTGCTGCCAGCCCAGCCGTCCTGGAAGCACCTCTGGATTGTGATCCAGCACCAGGGGGTGGGAAGAGCCAGAGGCAGCCCTCTCCAGCTGGGTGATCCATGCTCTGCCTGCATCCAGGGCTGGGGACAACCACGTCATGCACCAGAGGCTGGTTAATAAGCACCTTCTTGTCACACAGAGGAGGACATGCATCCCAGGGATGGTTTGACATCCTGCCACCTTACCACTCAGGGAATAACAACTTTCCGGTGCCTCTGGACTTAACCCTGGTCCAATATCGCTGTGTCTGGTGACTGTGTATGTGCTCTAATCTGCATTTGCCTATTGGGGATATTTTCTTTCTCACCAGTGTGGATGTAAGTGTGTTTCTTCATATCCGACTTCTGGTGGAAGCGTTTGCCACAGTATTGGCAGGGATAGGGCCGTGTGTCCGAATGGATCAGCAGATGAGTGGAGAGGGTGGAGGAACGTTTGAATGTCTTCCCACACATCTTGCACTCAAAGCTTCTTTCCTGTTGGGGAAGGAAAATCATGGGATGTCTGAGGCTGCAAGACATGTGACAGAGCTTGAAGAGTGATGAGAACAGTGGATTTGATAAGCAAATCTCCTTGGCTCCTGGACTGATATGCTGGGAGCAGTACAAAGGGAATGCAGGAGGGTTACTTATGGGAATGGACTACGTCTTGTGATCTAAACTCCTGCACCCTTTAGGAGGAGGTGAGGCACAGAAGAACAAGCAGCAGTGATCCTCCCCTCCCATCCAAGGAATTCTCAAGGGCAGTTTGAGATTTGTGAGACCAAGATCTGTGATCTGTGGTCCTCAGAGCTCCTGGGTGCTACAGGAAAGACACCAGGTTCGTAACCAAGGAAATGTCACTTCCTCTATGGTGGATTAAGCAACAGCCAAGGTCCAAGCCCTCGTGAGCTCTGGAGAGCTGGCTCTCTGGACACATCCTACCCACCTGGGAGTGGATATTGGTGTGCTGCTCCAGGCTCACAGCGTGCCCAAAGGTTTTGCCACACACTTCACAAGCAAAGGGCCGGGTCCCACTGTGAGACCTTCGGACATGGACCTCAAGTCCGTGGGGAGTGGAGAATACCTGCAAAACAAAATGCCAGGGATCATTTTTGGCATGAGGTGGCTGTGTCTCCACCTCCTTTTTCAAGTCGTTCTCTTTATTTGATTTTTCCCTCTCATGGGCCACATGAACTGCATCACTCCCAGTGCCTCTGTACTTGCTCTCCTGACTAGGGGACTGGTTTTGAGCCACATGTTGCATTTTGCTGTGACCCAATATTCAGTGAAAATCCCTCCAGGCCCTCCCCATCCCCGAGGTGCTCCTGTGACACACACCTTGTTGCACTTCACGCAGTGGTAGGTCTCCATGTCTGAGGAATAGTGCATGCTGTAGTCCAGGGCGGGCTCGGAGCTTGGCAGGAGGTGGCTCCCATACAGGCTGACGGGGTGCTCCAGCAGGGCTGACTGCATGGTGGAGGACATCTGTTGGTAGCTGTATGGCACATGGAAAGCATCCCAAGAGAATCCGGTCTTGTAGAAGGCAGGAGTGGTTGTGTTAGTGCAGTCCTTGATCTGCAGAGCTGGGATGGGCATCTCTGAGTTTGCAGAAGAAAGGAAGAAGTGGGTGTCACACCACTGCCTGGACTTGGACACCAGTAAAAAAGTTCCCCAGCTACCATTTCTCCGCTGAATGCCTTGCCTGACCTTGGGAGTTCCAGCTGGCAACTCCTCAGTTCAAATCCCCATTCCCCATGAAAAGTTCCTATTGTGACTTTGATTCCAATCTGAGGAAATTTTATGGCAAAGAATGCCATGGAAATGTTATGGCTAAGGGAATATTAAGCCTCCTACTAGCACTGCTTCATGTGGTGTTTGAACAACATATGGACACCTGCCTTGACCAGAGAGCACAGAACTGCACTGAGATGGGGAGTTCACCCACTGGGAATCACAGCAGCATCCTTCAGGGAGATGCTGATCTAGACTGGAATTGTAAAGGGAAATACAGAATTCTCCTGACGAGCTCTGCCTGCGACAAGTTTGACCATTGCTGTGAAAGTAAGAGTGGCCATTTACTGAAAATCTGGGCCCAGTTTTAGGGGGTCCATAAGCCAGCCCAGCCCTGACCTCTTCTGCAACTGTGGTTTTGGGTAGCAGACCTTGAGCTGAAGGGCCTGGCAGCATCCTGCTCAGGTATTGGACAGGGACACTTTCTTCCTTCAGTTCAGGTGGGTCCTTTTCTTGTTTTGGAACCACACATTCCAGGTCCTGTTTCTTCATGTCCTCTGCTGTCCTGTCTGCTGTGGCTGTAACACAGAGCAGAGTCACAGGTTGTTCCTGCTGTTACGAGGAGAGTCTGTTAAGGTGAGTTTCGCACCCATGTATGAACTTGTGCTTGGATTCAGGAGCCTGTGCTCAATTCCCTGAATAAGTGCAGAGTGGTGCAATCCGCAGGGAAATCAAGGTCAGTCCATTGCAAAGGGAAATTCCAAGCAGGATGAGATTGGCAAGGTAGAGGGGGGCAGGATGAGATGATAGGACACTTGATAGCCTCTACAGTGAGAGCGGATTAACACTAGAAGGCCATATAAGAATAATTTCCCTATTTAAAAACATTTCCATTTGTGTGGGTAACTAACAATCACTAACTTATTAACCTCCCCACCCCTTCTCCTAAGAGAGTTGGTATTGTTAACCTGGATTTATGGACAGCCAAGTAGGGAAGCAGAGAGGGGAGATAACTGCTTATGCAGTTGCAAAGACTACTGAGCCTCATTTTCTCCTGCCCACACTCTCATTTCTTCATGCTTGCCCCAGCCCTTAAAGAGACCAACCAGCACTTCTTAGAACATAGATTTTGTAGTAAGAATCTAAAATGGACAGAGGTCCAACACATGTGCCTCCTTTATGCTGGAGATGGGACAGGTCTGCCGAAGGACAGCATTTATCTGTCATCAAACCCCTCCAGTGCACCAGACAGACACAACAAATAGTCAAAAGATGATGGCAGGAATTGAAATTAAAATGTCACCTCCTTTCCTTTTTATCAAACTTATCACAGGGTTGGACTCAAATTTGATAGCCAGGGCTAGAACAAAGAGTAAGTTGATCCTAGATTTGAATAAAGAAAATTTGAATGATGCCTGAAGGAAGAAGATAATTGCCCCAGCCCTGCCACTGCTGGGATGGCTGTGGGAGAGCAGGAACAGGAGCAGAGGGAGGGCAGCAGGCAGAGGCAGAAGCTGTGTTGGTTGGTGTTAATGCAGTATAGGGCAGCTGGCTGTTCACCTGCGGGTGTGTAGGACTCCTCACAGGCAGTGTTAGGGTATCCCTACTATTTTCTCACTCTGGCTGTACCCTTCCTTGCAAATCATCAGGAAGAGGTGGTAACACGCTGAGGTAGAGAGGATGTAGTCCAGACAGAATGTGGGCAGCGAACATGGGAAGCTGGAGATGGAGGTGGCAGAGTTGTGAAGAGTTTGTAGAAGACTGACAAACCAAGGGTAAGTTCTTTTCCCAGCTGTTAGTGGCCTGAAATTGGCCTTCTATCCCAAATGTGACCAACTCCACTCAGCAATCTTATATCTCAAATCTCCCCAGCAACCGAGCAGGGAACAAAGGGAGGATCTAAATTTGGATTTGTGGATTTGGCGTAGAGAGCGGACACGCAGTAAGGGATCAGTTTGTCCTTAGATTGACATGCCCGTGTGGATGATGCTCTTTAACTCACTCACCCCACTCCTTTAGTTGCCTACTCAGTGATTGATTTGCCCTGGTGTGTTCTCACAAGCCCAGTGGATGGACTGACTCACCAGTGAAGGCAGAGGTTACTGGGCCCCACGTGAGTACAGGCAGGTCATCTTCCACGAAGCGGTGTTGGTGGTAGGTATGAGCCTTTTTGCTCTTCACCAAAAAGGAACGTGGCATTTTCCATTCACTTTCTGGGCAGAAACACAGAAAAACAGCAGGTAAATCTCTGTGGCTTAGGGATTAGTTTCCCATTTGTTCCCCCAGCACATCAGCTCTGTAAGGAGAAGTGATGAGGATTAAAACTTGTAATGGGGAGATGAAGAGATCACCTCAAAGGTCCCTCCAGCCAGCTGAGGAGCAGGGAGGGGTTGGAAGGGTTTAGGTGTGTGATGGATCTCAGCTTTGAGGAAAACACAGAGCTGTGGAAGGGCCTAAATGAAAAACTTACTGCAAGGTGGTCTCTGACACTGTAAAAATCACACTTCACAATCTACTCCAGGTTGAGGCGAAGGATTACAGCAATCTCGATGTTGTATGTGGAGAAACAGAGACAGGCTTAAACTGAGGGCTGTGTACAGACCAAAGCTGCCTGTGGCAGACACCTTGGAAGCCAGGATCTCTCTCTTGTAGCTCCCTGCTCTGGCTACAGGACATGGTGCACCTTTGGCCTCACCGTCCCTGAGTGGGGACCACGGGCTGGAGACACCCCTTGGATAAAGGGTCTGTCTGAGTGTTCGTACTGCACCTGGAAGAGCCCATGACCTGGGCTCTTCTGTGAAATTGCTACAGAAACACTAATTATAGAAACAATACCAATAACAGGAGAGAGAAAGCGGAAAATCCTTGATGTGGGGAGTCATCTCCTTGTTGAGTAGCTTGAGTGGTTTGTGTTCTGGCTGACAAACAGCAGTGGGGCAGAGGCAGAGCAGAAGGGCTGGGTGAGAGGTTACCTTTTGGACCCGACTCAAACACTGCAGACGGTTGAAATGGCGGGTGAGGAACAAACATAAAATGCTGAAATTTAATCACACAAAATTCTCTTGCAATGCATCTGTTATCTGTGCTATCCAGAACCCAGCCCGCCCCGTGCCCGCTCCCCAGGCCTGGTAACTGCTCTCCCGGAGGCAGAGTGACAACAGGAGCAATGTTATGTGCAGCAACATCAGCTGGTGCCTCATTTGCATGTATATTTGCATTTTCCCTTGTAATTGTTTGGGATAGTGACACTGAAAACAAATCTTGCCATATTTCATACGAAAAGTCAGCAGCGAGTCCTGGCTCACTGTTGACTGGAAACTGTGTTATTAAGTTTTGCTCTTTCCTGAGAGCAGTTCAGTGTAACTTAGTTACTAAAGAAAACCCCCAAAAATCCACAAAGTGAGCTTGTGTTACGTAGGAATGACATGAAATGTCTAAGTCAGGATATAGCAGTGTGGACTCCTGGAATCCCAAACAGCCAGGGATGGAAAGGTCTTCTCCCTAGGGTTTGGAAGTACCTGCACTACCCCTTCATGCTAAATATAATTACACAGCCCAGTGGTGGTTTTTTTAAAGGTTTGAGGGCCACAGTTGCAGTGGTGCCTACAACTGCAGGTCCATGTGCTGTGGGATTCCCACAGCGAGGTCTCCTGTGGACAGGGGGATTGCCAGGGTGCCCACCAGCCCAGCTGCCTTTGGGCATGCAGTTAGAGCTGTCTTTTTAAATCTGGTCCAGGATTCCCACTGTTTCCTCTATGATTTCAGGGATAACTCTTGGTGTCTCCAGCCACTTTTTTTCTTCTGAAATGACTCACCTGTTTTTCTTCATCTTTTTCCTAAAAATTTACATGTAATTTCAGATGAATAAGAGAAAAGAGAGGCCAAGAATAGATTTGCTAATTTAATTTCAGAAAGAGGACAAAACAGCGTTGAGGAAGAACCACGAGTAGACTCTTGAGGGAAGGGACACTGAAGTACAGTTTTGCTCTCCCTATTGAGGTTCATTCTACCTGGTGTAAAGAGCCTCTGCCCAGTGACAAGCTGCAGGCACAGAAATAGCTCCAGGAGTGTCCTGCAGTGGGTATAACACTCCAGCAGCTCTGCTTAGCTTGTGCCACTCACATTCCAGAGCAGAGCTGAGCCCAGAGGATCAGTCCCAGGTGAGGTGCCTGTGCATGGAGCCACACTCTGCATTACAGACATTACAGCGCCCCAAGTTGAAATCCTGCCACAAACCCTTTATACATGGAATTTCCACTCATGTCAGAGGGATTTTCCCATGCGGTGGGGCAGGACCGTGTCCACAATGGAGGGTATTCATACCAGAAAGCTTTAGACATTGGGTTTCTCTGCCTGAATTAACCAGTTAATTTCTCCGGGCTTCCTGACACCGCTCTGGCAGCGGTTAACTCTGAATGTAGGGGACACCCTGCATCCTGCAGTGCTGCTGGAAGAGTCTCTCTCCCTCCCTCCAGCTGGAGAATCCTCCGGCAGTAGCAGGACAGCTTAGCCAGGTAAATCAGAGGTTGGAGGTGGGTGGATTAAGCATTGCAGTGTTTTATGGCAGTGCCCATATGCCAAGTCCACGTTGGCACCAAGCACAGCCCCGCTTTCCTGGTGCTGGTTGGAAGTAGAGGCGCGTGAATCGACAGGATTTTTCTGGATGTGTTTGCCCCAGCACATGGAAAAGTCAAATTTGGTCCAGTATTGTGACTGCTGAGAAGGGCCTGTGCTGATCTTTAATGGACTGAACGCTGCAAAAGGAAGTTACCTTCCCCCACCCCATTTTAGAGAAAAAAAACAGGAACTGGGAGCCCAAAGCAGAGTTAATTAACAACTGCACTGCACTGCCTTTGTGATGCACACAACCAGGTTAGAGGAAAGCTACAGGCAGAGATTGTGAGAGGAAAAAGTACCGTCTTTCCTTGAAGCTCCAGATTATCAGCAGCAAGTGATCACCTGCCCCTAATGGCCAACTGTATTCCCAGGGGAAAGCAGTGCTTTGGACAACAGATCCCAGCACATCTCAGAGTCACCGAAGCTTCCAACAGAATTTGGTTTCAGCCTTTTGCTGAAAATGAAACTTTATTATTATGGAGTCTGCTCCTTTCAGCCCCTGTGGCACCAGTTTCTACGTGGAGTGGTAAGTGCACAAGAGAGATCATTGCTCAGGCTCCCAACCAAAATGGAAGAGCCCTGGCTGTTTTTTAAAATTCAATATAGGGTATAAAGCCAGGAGCCGGCTACGACTGACATTCTTATTTGCTTGCCATTCATGCAGCTGTATAATACCGTTATAACGTGCCCTGAGGAAAGGACAGCAGGACCCAAGGGAAAAAAAACTGCCTCACTATTTTGGGAACCTCACCTGGAGCACCTCAGAAAGGTTTCTTTTTGCAATTATGAATTGCTCAGTCAGATCTCAAAGCAGACCCAGCCTTTGTGCGTCCCCCCTGCTGTGTTCAAACTCCAAATTCCCTCATCCTCAGCGATGCTCTCTGGTGATTTTGCCGAGTATCCCACGCAAACCTCTAATGTGATACTGAGACACTGCAGATGGGGAAAGAACCAAATGAAAAGGGTTTGGTTCTTAGTTTAGGGGGTGGTTTCTGACTCCAGGATCCGAATTTCACTGGATCCCTCATGAAGCTCCATCTCCACTTCAATACACGGCAGCTCACAGCACCTGAACCCACAGGACTGAATCCTTTGATATCACTCAGAAGAAATTAATATTCTCACTGAATTAGACTGTGGAGCCCTCAGTGGGGACAGGTTTTTGCCACGTTTTTGCCACACTGACCCAACATGCAGCAAAAGTTTCATTCTAAAGCTGACTTGCATTTTTCTCTAAATTCAAGTAATTCCATTTTCAGATTTACAGGGTAATTGTAGAGATTAAACACTTTTTCTCGCTACACTCGGCAGAAACACTTAACTACCAATTGATATATATCTTCATATAAGTTGATGAGTGAACAAAGTTTTAGGCTAAAAGAAACTTATTTCCTTTCCATTACTTACATTTATATCTCAATATTGATTCTTTTTCTGTTCTTTCTGGCAAAGGTGAAGCTTCCAAAAATACAGGACAGTTTGTCTTTAAAAAGACTACTTTTTGAAGAAGAAAAAAAAGCACAAACCAAAACACGAAGTGTCTGAAATTTTTAAGAGTCCAAATCAAACAAAATAAGAAAATAAAAATAAAATCTAAAAAAAAAAAAGGTTTTAAGGAGTCCTGGCTCTTTAAATATAAAGTCAAATTTGAAAGAATGTCAGTTTTTTACAAAATTAACCATGTTTTCATTAGTCCACCCTTGCAATCTACCTGGGGCAAGTCACTTGAATGTGTCTTTTTTAGTGGAAAAATGAAGAGGACATTTTTAATTCCTGTGGTAAGACTGGGCAAATGGACATTATGGCAGGGGTGGCAAATTATGGCGGGAATTTTGTCCCAGAAGGGGAACAGAAATGCTGGTACACCTGTAGTACCTGGACAAAAATGTTTAGGCTATAATTGCAGCATCTGTTCTTTAGAAACCTCGTGTAGCTCCTGGCAATGTCGGGAATGCCACTGGCTTTGGGAAATTTTGCCACGGATAGATGGAGTTACATAGTGCAATCTAATAAATTCTATACCCCCTTAATGTATAGATGCACTTAATGAACTTGCAAATCATTTGCTCTCCTGCTTAATGTATTGAATCAATCCGGTGGTATGTGAGAAGCGCCTATAAATAGTTAATTCCATATGCTAAAAATTGTTACACTGATCAGCCTCTACTTAAAAAGGATGGAAAATTAATAAAAGAGAGATCTGAAGCAAAAATTCTGTACAGGAGAGGTTGAACTGTCATCTGGAAAGACTGGCACAGGTGGTGTGAGCAGAGGTGTGCTGCTCTCTGAATTTAAAGCTCTGGCCCTGCAAAAGAACAATTAAAAGAGAAAACACAGTTTGCCCCTTCCTCAGTGGCAAACTACAAAACTCTGCATCCAGAAACTACTCCTGCTGAGGGAGCTTGCTGGGACACAGGTGTCTGACACCACTGTCACATCACTCACACATGAGCATATTGTCACGTGTGAAAGTGAAGTACATGGCATATAATTTGAAGAGGTTTATATGGTACATAATTTTAAAAGGTTCAATTCAAACGAGTCAAGTGAACTCTCTCCACAAAGGAATCCTCAGGACAAGCGACTTACTCCGTGGAATATGTCACATATTTGCAAACGAAAGCGAAGAAAAAGTAAAAAAAAAAAAAAGCTTAGGAAAAAACATGTCAGAGAAATGAGGAGAACAATCAAAATAAAAGTGGTTAAAAGAATAAATCAATCACCTGTTTGGGGGACTTTGCTTTACTGGATTCGCCTTGAAATCTCCCCAGACCAGCGGGACGTCGCCTTCTCTCAGGACTCCTCTTCCACTTTTTCTCTTGCTCGCAGTCTGCTGAAATAGATACTTCTTCTTTTTTTTTTTTTCTTTCTCTTTTTTTTTTTTTTTTTTTTGCCCCTGTTCCCCTCCCTGATTTTTCAATCAGATTATTTGTGTCAAAATCTGGCGGTGAAGAAACAGCCAATGGAGAAGCAGAGTCCAGAAAGTATTTGCTTATCAAAACTTTCCAGGACTTTGAAAACTTGAAGAGAATTCACGATGCCCGGCTCGGAGCCCTAGGGGCAGCACCCTTCACTTCCAGGGGCAGCTTCTCCTTCTGCAGGGATACTCCTCTGTCATATTGACAAAGAGCATGACAGAGGGAAATAATGCACCAAGCAGGCATTTATTTTGTATTTTCTTTTTAAAAAAAAAAACAAACAAAAAAGCCCTTAAAAACCTGTATTTTTACACACATCCATCCCCACATCATATCTTTCACAAACAGACACACCATCTGTCTCACACACACACACACACACTCTCACTCACATATTTCAGGCTCATAAACAAAACCATCGAGCACATATGCACAGAATTATTTTATTCCAGAATGGATCTTTTATCTCTCCAATTTCCAAGGAAAAAGGAACAAATACTCGCACGGTATGACCAAAGAAGATGCGTGTTAATCAGCCTTCATTTTCCGAGGCATATGTGTGTGCAATCCACACGTATTTTAGGCGTTGCTCTATCTATGTACAGCTGTGTAAAGGGTATAAATATAGATTTAAGAAAGCTCATTAAGCAAGCTCATTAACAACAGCTTTGCAAAAAAGCTCTTCAAGAGCAATAATAAGAATTTGCATTTCTATCACTTGCTTTCCAAGAAAGGTTGGGGAATGGGAGATAACTGAGTGTCAAAGCCCCCTGTAATGGCAGGTGGAAGGAGGTGGGATGGAGCAGGGGCAGGGTGACTGTTCCCAGGTTGTTCTCTAGCACAGGCGCTGGGAATACAGATTTTCCTTCAGAATCCTTTAGCAGGACTCCTTTTTGGGGACAAACAAGAAGAGCTGATCTCCCCAAAAGAGGCGAGGGGAGGGGAATAATTCCTTGATGTCACCTATTCCCTAGTTATCCCAACCTTCCTGCCTGTGCAGGTGCACAGTGGCACGAGCTGTGCGTGCCCTCGATGCCCCCCTCCTGCCCTCACAGCTCTCTCTGGGCGTGCAGTGCAAAGGTGCCTTCCAAGAAGTTTGTAATTCCAGAGGTGCTTGAGCGCACATGCAGCTGCTGAGTGCCGAGCACCGGGACATCACCAGCAGGAAAGCGCCTTTAGAGATGGAGTACAGTCGGTTGCCTTAAGCCGGGACTCCGTTGGGTCCCTTTTCCTGCTGCAGCTCAGGGCGGTGAACGCCAGGAAGAGACACCCTTTGTTCTGCCCCTCCGCCGGGGGGCTGGTGCTTCCCTGAGGGAGCAGAGACACTCCAGGGGGACAGCAGAGGGATTTTGCCCGCTGTCCCCGCCACCCCGTGCCAGGACAGCCCTGAGTGCCAGCTGTGCCGTTGCCCCATGGCACCGGACAAGGCTGTGCAACGGGGTTTGATGCAACTCCGAGATAGGAGCGTGGATTTCACCCGCATTGAGAAAGATTCAGATTTTGATCTTAACCCATCTGTCATTTACCCAGAATAATTAGTTCTCGTTGTTTATAGAAGAGAACGATCCCTTTCCCCCCTCCCTCCTCCCCTCCTTATTTATCCAGCCGGGTTTTGCATGAAAGAAACGCTCCCAAGGCATTGTGCTCGCGAGCTGATTTGCATCCTCTTAAACACAGGCATTTGAGGGATTACATTTCCCGCTACAAAAACAAGCCATTGTAACAGAAACCCAAAATGTACATTGCAGCTTCAGGGTTCCTTATGAAGACAGTTACAGGAATTAAACAAAACAGGAAAATGACAAGCTGCTGAAAGGGCTGAGATGTTATTTTATGAAACATTGGAGCTGGCTCCTGCCAGCACCCCTGAGCACAGACTTCCCCTCGATAGCAAGTGTAAATGGCTGCAGAGTTGTGGCCCTTGAAGTGGAGACAGTAAAAGCAAGTCAACCACACAAAAAAAAACCCTCTAGAAAAGCAGTTGTGTCAAAATCTTTAAGGTCCTTTCCAACCCAGGCCATTCCACGATTTTATGTTTAATAAAACCTCCCCAACCAGCTGTTTTCCAGAGAGCACTGGGCACAGTCCTGTGGAAAAGAAGGATGGCTCCATCTCCAGTGGCAGTAACATCTGTATCAGCTGTTCTGCCTCCCCAAGTAGCCACCAGCTCACACAGCCCAGATGTAATTGCAGACAAACTGAGCCCTGAGATAATGTGCACGGACTGCACAGACATTTCTGACTAATATCACTGGAATGCCTGAAGGGAGATGGGGACACTGCTGGCTCTGCTTCAGCTCCCAGCCACCCCTTCTCCCTTTATTTTATTTCAGGAGTTCCTATGGAGGATGGGACTGCAGTCAGTGATCACCTTGGCTTGTTGGGTTCTTGCTCTTCCCTGGATTCCTGTCTTTGGCTGCTGTTAAATTGATCACCTCTCCACTGAAATCACCATCGAAAGGTGATTTACACAGGCTTGAATCATAAACTCAGAGAGCTGGAGGTGCATTTGGGGCTGGAAGAACCTTAGAGCTGACCCCGTGTGGCCATTCTTATTTTATGCTCTTCCTGTTTATATCATTTTCCCTGTTGTCTCTTCTTATTTCAGGATCAGCAGAGAAGGGAGAGCCACAGAGGGCTTATCTGGGCTCCCAGAGGCTTGTCCTGGCCCTGACCCACACGGGCCACGGAGGATGTTCAGAGTTCTGCTTGCACACAAAAACAGTTTAATTTTGTGCATTGCTGTGAGCTCTTACTATGCGTCCTATGCTCCTGTGCATCTTAATGAAATAGATTTTTAAATCTATAGCTCAGGAAGAATAAACAGGTTAATTACAACACATCACATCCATTCTAATGCAGCCGTTTTCCCTTTCAAAACCAGCAGCAAAGCCCTGCTGCAGCAACCAGGTTTTCTTCGTCAATTTGAACGTTACAACAATTAAACCCCAGTAAAATAACACAACTAATTGCTTCCAGCTCTTTTCTGAAGCTCATCTTAATTTCCACCCTTTCCTGTGGCAGATTAAACAAACACGTCTCCTGCACAGCAAGGAAAAAAAAATACCATCACTCAGTCCGGGCTGTAATAAATATTAATTGCCGTGCACAAGGGCAGGACTGGATTAAAAATGTGCTGGCTCCAAGGAACTCTATCTCATCCCGAGGCAGGATGACCCATCGCAGGTGCAGCGGGAAGGAACTGCCTCAGCCCTGCAGGGATGAGAGCTGGGAAACACAAACTGCTGCTGGCGAGTTAAAAATCAACCGATGGGGGCTCCAATCTGCTTTTTGGGTTGTTTTTTTTTTTTGGTTTTTGTTTTTGTTTTTTTTTTCCTTCTTCCTTCTTTCCTTACACCTAGTTTTCGCCTTGCAACTTTGATGCCTGCGGTTCCTGCTGGCGTCTGGGGGACAATTCCCATGGGCTCCAGGGCCGGGTTAGCAGCGCTTTTTTATCCCCGCTCCTCCCCGGAGAACGAAAACCGCAGAGATCCCACCAGTGCTGGGGTCGAAATGGAACCTGTTGCACACAAACCCGAAGGCTGCCCGACCTCCCCTGCGGTAATTTCCATGCTTCTTTCCTGCTCGGCGCTTTCCCCGGGGGAAAAAAATGACCCTTTGCCGA
>VZRE01012786.1:904080-939167 GCA_013396775.1 Cephalopterus ornatus | reverse complement strand
GAGGCAGGGCCAAGATGGCGGCGCCCTGTGGGCCGAGGGAGCCCGGAGTGGTAAACAGCTGAGGGGAGCGCAGGGACAGGTGAGTGCGCCGGGCCAACCCACGGCCCGGGCGACACCGCGGGCAGCCGCGGGGACGGAGAGGAGGAGGCAGAGCACAGGGACGAGCGGGGGAGCAGGGAGAAAGGGCTCGGGGAGGAGAAAGGGAAGGGGCCGGGGGGATGGGGAAGGCGGAGGGGGGATGTTCCCCTGCCGTCCCCTTTCCTGCCTCACTCCGTCCCCCTTCCTTTCCCGCCGCCAGGCTTGCTCTGGGGCGCTGCCTGAGGGGGCTGGGGGTCTCTGCCCCCCCCTCAGGGTCCCCCCACCAGCCCTTTAATTGTGCGCGGTTTGTCGAGAAAAGGCTCAGCATCCTCCGTGGAAACGCTGAGTAAACCCCTGCAAAAGCGATTTCCAGGCTTCCCCTGCCTCGGTGACTCGCCGAGGAGGTTACCCCGTCCGGGGTTGGGCATTAAATAAAGCAGTTGTTGAAGTCTGTCCCCTCGGTGAGGAAGGCTTTTCTCATTTCCTTGCTCGTGGGTAGGTAATGTGAAAGTCAGGATGTTGTTTACTTCTGCAGTAAAACATTTTGCTTCCTGTTACCACAAAGAACTTGCAGGGCTGCAGTCCTGAAGTTTTCACCCTTTGTTTGCTGTGGATGCAGCCTCTGTCATTGTTTTATCAGTTTAGTCAGAGCTTCTCTCCTGGCCCTTCTGTGTTGGTTGTTTTTTCTTTTTAATGAGTCTTTTACGAGGCAACGAGTGAAAGAAAGAACGTGCCTTAAAGGAATGTATGATTCAAAACCCATGGAAATGACCCAGAAACTGGGATCAGGTTTCCAGAACTGTTTCCAGACCTGCTGTTTCCAGAGAACCTTCCAGTGGATGCTAATACAGGTTTTCATTCTTTGTGTGGTCTGATCCTGCAGTTTCCTGGCATTAACTCCTGGGGATGGTTGTTAGAAATCTGTCAGAATTGAAGCACTACTGAAGTGATCCTGTTCAGTGGAAAAATTCCTCTTCAGTTTATACGTGTAAATAGCTAGAAACTGAATCTTTGAAAACTCTGGAAGTTTTTAATAATCGCTGCGAACGTTGGGAATGCGTCTGTCTGCTGTTGACTTTGGCAAGCAGCAATCAGATACTCTGCTTATCAAAACCAGCTGCATCACATTTAAGTTTAAAATAAAATCAGAGGCTTAAAATCCTTTGCTCAGTAGAATACTTTTTTTACTTCGTGTTCATTTGTTCATTTGTTCTGGATGTTTTAGCAGCCCAGTCAGCCCAATCCTAGATTTCCTTTATGGGGAATTGTACAGACTTACCCAGATGAAAATATAGTCAGAATATCTAATGTGTCATGAGATAAGCTTTAATTAAAATGATTTTATCTCTGGCTGTGTTTAATCCTGGCACCTTAACTCTTTGTTACTTGAAAATTTACTTTTATGGTGGCTAAAAAAGTAGCATTATTTAAGGGTTCCCATGTGAGATACACTGACCAATTGCAGATGTTTTGGTGTTGGAACAAATATTTGTCTGTAGTAGCTATTTGTAGTTTTAAGTGGATGCTGGCTCTTATTTGGAGCTGGGCTGCTGAGATGTTGACTTGTGCTGATTCCTGAAATTCTTCCAACTGCCAGACACCTTGGTGTTAGTCCTGACAGGGGCTGGGGATATGATTCCCAGTCAGTCTCTGTACGAGCTGAATATGTGCACACACTCCTGTATTTATTTTATATTTGAAAAAGATACTCTTTCATTTATTAGGAGGAAACTCTTCCCTGTGAGGGTGGGGAGGCCCTGGCACAGGTTGCCCAGAGAAGCTGTGGCTGCCCCATCCCTGGGAGTGTCCAAGGCCAGGTTGGACGGGGCTTGGAGCAACCTGGGATAGTGGAAGATGTCCCTGCGTAGGTCAGGGAGTGGAATAAGATGATCTTTACTGTCCCTTCCAATCCAAACCATTCTGGGATTCTCGGATAACAAGCAAATTAAAATAAATTAGTGGTGGAGGCAGGGGAGGGGACCAGATTTTGTGGCATGTTGCAGACAGGTGGATGTTTAAGAAAGAATGTTACAGCTTAGATCTTGGTCTGGTACCTGGCTGCTGTATTGTATTTTCATGTAGTTTAATAAACATAATGAGGACAAGTAATGATGTTTCCTTTGTTAGCATGAGCATTTCTTTGGGTAGCACGTTAAGAGGAAAGAATTGCTGTCACTTTTCTGGGCATTATACACGTTTTATTTTCACTTTAACACTTACACATCACTTGCTGTTGTTCTGTGTAATGCTGTCTTTAATTCTTGCAGTAGTTCAAATGCCTCAGTGAGTACATCAGATAGTTTGCAGTGGTTTCAAGGTTTACTGAATTGCTGCCTAACTCTGGGAGTATTTTAAAAGGTTCCTCTTGGGGGCAGAAAAAAAATGGTGCTGCCGAGATTTCGGAGTCTCACTCCTGGTGTTGGTGCCAAGCCTGGAGCTCTCTGTTCACCTGTTTGTAGCTAAAAAAGATTCCTTAGTTGCACTCACTTTCCTTGTGTAATGTTAATTAAATGGGTACAGAAAACCAGGGCTTGGTCTTATTTATTTATTTGCTTATTAATATGTGCAGTTGGGTGGAAGGAATGAAATAATTCCCTAATTCCATTTAGTAGCTGGCTGTTTAGCAGGGCTCCTGCCAAAGGGTGAGGTGTCAGCCCTGCCGTGTTTGGGCTTTTTTAGACATGGGTTACTTTTAAATAATTTTTCCTCTGACAGAAATTTGATGAGTAGCAATTAGCAATAGTGTTACTAGCACAGCAGAGAGTCCGAAGAATCTTAAAAAAATGCTGAGTATGGTTTTCTCTCTTTGTTTGGGGTTTGTGATCGTTCTTTTCCCACATCAGCTAAGCACCTGTAACAAAGTGAATGTATTTAATATCAAGTTATAACTATAAATAATTACTGAGTTTAGGAATAGGGTCTTGTATTAGATCTTAAAATAACCAGAGGTATATTTGCTATTAGAAGCCAGACACCTTCATTCTTTACAAATGAATAAATAAATTAAATTGATTGTACTGTCAGTTGCAGTGATCAGTTTGAACAGAGGTTTGCAGTTGTTATTCCTGGGTGGTGAGAAAGGGAATAATCAGCTGCTTGCTTTCCTGGGCCACCGGTGGTTTTTCTCCCTGCTGTCACTTTTCATTCATTGCTTATGTCACTGCTGTGATGGCAGTGTTTACTGTAACTGTGGGCAAAATACAAAATTGAGTGTTGTTAGGGAACCTAAAACAGGCTTTGGTTTTGTGTGTTGGATGGGAGGGGGTGAGGCTTGATCCTCTACGAGCAGCATTTCAGAGGTTGCAGTGAAAAGGGCTGCTGTGCTGCCAATCTGAATTTTTCTTTGGAAACAACACTTGCTGTAAAATCCTTCTGTCCTCGTTCGTGGCTTTTGCCAAAGCTGAGCACATGCCCTGACCTTACCTGCAGCAGAAATCAGGTGGAAGAGTGTAAGTCTGGAGGTTCTGCTCTCATGGTGTCGAAATCCCCCTTTTCTCTCGGAGTGGGGGGGGGAATAACCATTCACTGCCATGCCCCGAATTTAATTTATGATTCATGAGGAGAGAGAAAATGCTGATGTTGGTCCCCCACCCCCAGAAGAGGTGCTTCTGGTGCGTGGATTTGTGTGTTGTTGCAGCAAAGGGTGTTGTGGGAGGAGGGTGTGTTTGTGGTGTGTGTCCCCCTCCTCCCCACCCTCCGAGCAGCATAACTGGCACTACCAGCTGCTTTTTCATTTGGCTCGAGATAAAAATACACTGAACAGAAGAACATCTTCTCTTGACAGAAATACTTACAGAAGTCAAAATCTTTGGGAATACTCTGCTGTTTCTTTCTCTATTTAGCCTTCTCCAGTTAATATTTTTACAGCCTGTGCCTTTGTCTCGAGTTTGTAGCTTAAACTGTTTTGTGGTTAAATTAGTACTGGGAAAAAAAAAAAAAACAATTTAAAATTTTTTCTTGGCTTGTTGGCTTCTCCTTTTCCTTCTGTAAGCTGGCTCCGAGGCTGTATTGGTACTTAAAATTAATACTTTTCACTGAAATTTGTCTTTATGAGTGCTCTTGAATATAGGAATGAAAGCTTTTGAGTATAAGAAGTGCTGTTGCTGTTATATTTTCCAGTGAAATTAAAATGTTTAATTTCAAAAGGTATTTAAACAGATTTATTCTGCTCTTTACTAACCAAGTGCCCTGGATCTTTCATATGAAACTAATTTAAAAGTTAGTGAAGAGTCAGTGAATCAAACCACATGGAAAACTTACAGACTTTGTTTTAATCCTCTTAGTTCCAAGTATGGCTGCAGGGATGTGGAATTTCTTCTGAGGCAGGAATGATTGCAATATCTAGGGATGGAAGCATCTTGTAACTATGTATTTGAGCAGAAAGAGGTGGTTGTGATATGATACTGTAAAGATTCAAGGGATACCCTGTTCACACAGATGTATCAATTCCAGATAAAAAAATACTGTGGCATCCAGTGGAGGATCTCGCTGTTTCACAAGGTGGTGGAAGTCCCTGAACCTGCCCTGTCCTTATCTACAAGGTTTGAAAATCACATCCCAAATTCCTGGTAGGACTGTGATAAATCACTCTGACACCACAGCCCCTGGGAGCTGAACTGCATCTGCGAGAACACAGCGTTTTTCTGACTGGAGTTAAAAGCCTGTTGCCTGTAAAGTAGTTACTCAGCTGTCTTTGCTTAAAAAGGTGGGATGTGATTTAAGGCTATTGCTGGAATTTCCTGGTTTGTTCGTTTGTGTTGGGCACAGCAGAGCTGATGCGATTAGAGGATCTCAGTCTTATTTAGAATTTCACTTTAGAAGAGATCGTGCATCGAAACCCCTATGATTTAATTTTTAAAATTGCAGTTATTTGTGTATAATGGGGTGACAACTTTATACTGGTTTGGTGTAACTTCAACAGATGAAGTTGCACCTATTGAAGTATTTTTGTGTAATATTGCCCTGCTTTGGAGCGTGGTTTAAAATACTTTTATTAATATTTCAAATATGGGCTTCTGGAGTGGCGACTGCTCCACTTTAAGGTACTCCAGGGCATGATTGACAAGTTTAAATAAACGATGCTGGATTTATTGGCACAAGGTCACTCCAGCCATCTGTTTTAGTTGAGGGAGCTTGGGAAGTGATCCGTTACCTTCCGTGTGTCGTTATCGGGGCCGGGTTGGGTCCTCAGCCCTGCTCTTATCTGATGGCAGCGTTTGTTCCGTGCCAGCACAATGGCACAAATCCTCTTACCTGCTCAACATTTCAACTGATGTTTTTCCCCATCTGTCTGCAAGTGTGCCGTTGAACCTGACTTCCAGACCCCACCCAGAAGGTCTCCAAAAGCGTGTTTCTTCATTTCGTGCTGTGGCTTTTCCTCTGGCTGTATCAGAATGAGAGAAACCTTCCGACGAGGGTTTTACTGGTGTGATGAAGTTATGCTATAATAATAGTATTACTCAAGGAAAATAAGTAATAAAAGCATTCTTTTCGCTGGTGGGGGTGGAGAGTCAAAGAGAAAAAGTGTTGACAAGGCTTTTATGGGGTAAAAACACAGAGACTGGTGTTCACACTGCTTTAATTCTCAAAACAGGTTTTGCTTGCAGCTGGCCTGGGGGTGTGGTCATGCCTCTCTTTTGTTAACAAGACTTTGAGCAACTAATTATTCAGGCTGCTTAGGGAGCTGGTGAATCTATTGCTTCACCAATACTGTGTCCTGACAGAAATGGAGGGATCTGTGTCAGCGAGGCCTTTTTGGTCTCAAAGATGGTGTCCTCAGAAATAAAGGAGTAGATTCTCTGTAGGGAGCTGCTTTTCCATACAACCCTCTGAAAGCAGTCTGAGTGTCTCAGTAGAACTGTCATTGAGTCAATTCGATGTTATAACAGTTACTAGAAGCTCAAAAAGCAGCTGACTCCTGAAAAGGAGTAACAAAGTGGAAGCTTGGCTCCTCAGGTTGGCTTCAAAGTTTTTGAAAGGATGGTGTCACTCTTTGAATGTTGTTTGTCTTCTAAACAGGAATTGCTTTGAGGGAGAAGTTGAAGCTCGGGAGCCTGCACAATGGAGAGAAATAAAAAACCAAAACAGAACCCCAAACCACAGCAAATCCCAGCTCTAATTTAATGGAATCTATAGATTATAGGTCCATTCTGGTTTGAGTAAAAAGTAACTTTTCCCCCACTTCAAGTTACTGGGGTTTTTTATTGTCCAAGTTTTGCTTACACCACCAGCCATTTCTAAGCCTGAGGGTTTAAGGTCTTGCCAGCATCAGGCTTGAAAAAAACCCAGCATTTAAATCTGAACACTTCAGTGACCAGACTCTGCTGGCTGCTTGTACATGAGCTTTCATTTGGGCTGTTCAGCTGTGACCATTGAAAACTGAGGGTGGGGTGTTTTGTGTCCTGAAATGGTGATTACTGGAACACTGCAGCGAGTCAGTCTCTGCTGAAATGCCTGTAAGTGAGAGTGGTGCCATATTATCACCTTTGAATTTGCAATCCGTGCCAGATTGAGTAAGCTGATGTCTGGTGGCACTGAGAAAAGTGACCTTGGGCAGTTCTGCAACTACGGAGTGATATGTTGCAAATGACAAAGTTTACTGGTGGCCACGTTAACTCCTGCTGGCCAGTAACATTGTTAAACCAAGAAAGTAATATGTCTATAAGTAATTAGAGTGTTATTTAAAATAGAGCACTGAGCTGTGGTCCTTGGCTAATGCCTAACAATGTTTTGACTAGAGTTTAAAGGCTTAAATGAACTATTCTAGGTTCAGAATAGAGGAGGGATCTTTGTGTGTAAGATTTTACCTATCATAAATACAGCTCTTCGGCAGCTTGTGGAGGGTCACAGTACAAAACTAGAGTCTTGTGAAAGCCACCTAGTTGGAGGCAATTGCACAGCTTAACCTGTGGACAGATCAGGAAAGGGCAGCTGTGCAACACCTTTTGGTGTTTTTCTGACTTTTCTCATGCAGGAGGGACGAGGTGCATCTGTGTAAAGAACTGAATGCTGTTCTGAATATAGACGCACACAAAAAAATGTGGCTTTTCTTGACCTCTTCCTGCTTTTTCTTTATTAGTGATCATGAAAGGTGTGTGGCTGACAACACTGCAGACAGAAGCTCAGCTCATCCCCAGAACAGGTGCTGTATAAACAATTGCAGTAAAAAAAAAAAAAAAAATTTATGTGTAAACTTGGGATGCGTCAGTCTTGCCTTCCATGGGGGAAGCGAACAATGTGTGCTGGCTGGAAGTAGGAGGGAAAAGAAACCCTTGGGGATAAAATTAGGTGTGATGTGACGCCACATTCTTTCTGCCACTGGAAAAGGTTCAGCACGAGATTTTTATGGATGAAGAAAAACTTCTTTTTGTGGTAGGTAAGATAGATGTGACACCTGAATCCCTCTGATGCTGGGACATGGGAAGGAGCCATCTCAAAAGCCTGAAATGGCTGAGGTTTGTTCCCGTTTATTCCCATTTATTATTGAGGACCAGTCGTGTTATCTACACAGATTCTGCACTGCAGGGTTTATAATGTGTTATTCACCGATGACACACGTGAAAACAAGGTGTGTTGTGCTGCCCAGCCTGGGGTTTGCTGTGCCCAGGGTGGCCAAGGGCAGCAGCTGCTGTGACCCTGACTGAGTTTCCCAACAGCTGCAGCCTGGCCATGTTTCAAGTCTTAAAGCCCAAATCTGTTGGTGTGAAACAATGCAGAGCCCAGGGCAGCAAATTCCTGATCTGGTCACAGGAGTGGAGAAGGATCTGGAGGTGTGTGTTTTCTCCAGAGTTTAGTCCACTGTGCAAAGGACTTGAAAAAGGTGGTTTGAGGAGGAATTGCTGTAAGAAAGCAGGAATGGAGGAATGAGCTTTAGCTTTAGTTTACTAAGCTGGAGAACAAATGAAAAAATATGATAAGAGAAGGGTCTGACATCTAGATATGATTGCCAAGGTCTTATGCAAAACAGATTAATGTCTTTTTGAAAAAGGGGAAGAAACTCCTGCTAATAAACTCGTTGGTTTTTTGGAAACTCTTCTCTTACAGCTTTTGTTGCAGGTGTGCAAACTCAAGCAATCCTTTCAGTGTGAAATGGGCAATACTGCAGAAGAGAAATAGGAGAGATAAGAGATTTAAGATGGAAAAGGAAAAGTTCATTCATCTGCTCTCTCTTCTCTCCTAGTCTGGTAGAGAGACACCAATGAGGAACGTCCTGAAATTTTGACCTCCACATTCATGTCAGTACGTGCATCATGGCACAGCAGGGAAATGTTGGTGAGCTCCTCTCAATGCTGGATTCTCCAATTCTGGGTGTCCTGGAAGATATAACAGCTGCATTCAAAGATAATCTCGTTTGTGGTATGTGTCCTTTTATGTAATTCCAGGAAGGGTTTTGCTTTTACACCAGTGAAGGTAGAATAAGTTGTTTTTTCTGTCAAACCCTGTCTTTGCAAATGCAGCTTGAAAGAAACTCCTTGATACTTGGGTTTGAAATTGCTTTAAGGATTTAAGCTTCTCTTCAGTTCATTTTGCTTAATGGCATGGCTTCTGGAAGGTCTGTTATGTAATTGTTAAAATACTATTAGAGGATGACTGGCTTTTCCTGGGGCACAGCCTCAAGTGGGAGCTGATGAAACTTTCTTTGTCAAGTATATCTGGAAAGAATTGGGTGGCATCCACATTATGAGAACCGGTTGGATTTTGTTAATTCCAAAAAATAAACAAAACAAAGCAAAACAAAACAGACCCAGACTTTCTGAAAAGTGATTGCTGCTATTAAGGCCTCACTTGTGCTGACAGAGTCTTTTCAGAGCTTGAGAGCTCTGCCAGTGTCCTTGTCCCTGAACTTGCTCCCCTTTATCTGCTGAAGGGAGAGAACATAAAGTTACTCCTGAACTCTTTACCTGTACTGGGTAAGATACCCTTGCAGTTCAGCTGCCTCTGGGTTTTTAAGGTTAGACGGTAATTGTTAGTTATTAAAATAAATGGTTGCTTTCCCTGAGCCAAATGCAATTGCTTGAGTGGTTTGGAACCAGGAAATATAGTTGAGAGGTCTCATTTTCCCAAAGGTCTGGTAAACACCAAGTACTGCTTTGTGTTATAAATTGTGTAATAGTTGTTTAAAAGTTCTGCAATGTCCCTGTAGCAAATGCTTAGTTTTTAGTGTACTTGAGAGTGTTTTTTCCCCAACTGACAGACCGTGGGCCTATGCTTGTCAACAACCTGGTGGACTATTACTTGGAAACCAATTCTCAGCAGGCGCTGCATATCCTGTCCACGCTGCAAGAGCCTCATGACAAGGTAAAAACAAATCTTGTTATGGCAGATTTTAGCCTGGTACTGAAGCAGCCTTTAAATAGCACCTCTTAGAACTCTGGGGTTCCAGGCTGGTGTAGAATTACCTCGCTGTAGAGATGTAGTATCTCTGTAGTAAGAGTAGTTAAGCTTTAAAAAAAGTTCAAAGGTCTCCGTTTCTTGAGTTGCTTAAACTGACCCAATTAAGCAAAGAACCTCTATAAAGGAAAGTTTTCTGAGGACTAATGTTGTCCCTTTGCAGTGCTCCTGCTGCTTGGTCAGTCCTGGATGTGTTGGCCCAACCAAATTGGATATTTTGAGAGCAAGTCAGGATTTTTAAATAGGTTGGGAATGGCACTACAAATTGGCTGCTGACCAGATCAGTTTTTCACTATTTACTTGTAAACATTTCCAAGTACAGTGACTTCTGGACTGACTAGTTTGCATTTGTCTACCAGCACTCTTACAGTTATTGCTGGGTTTTATTTCCTCTTGGGTCCTGTCTGTTTGTAAAATACCCATGGTTTCCATCACTGACAAAGGCAAACTGCTGAATATAGATTGGTGAAAAAGAACATATAGCAATTAAGTATTATAAATACCTTTCCTTTTTCAACCACTCTCTGCAAAACCCTTTCTCAGCATCTACTGGACAAAATTAATGATTATATGGGCAAAGCTGCTACTCGTTTACCCACTCTCTCTCTGCTGGGACATGTGATAAGACGACAACCATCTTGGAAACATAAACTTTCTCAAGCACCTCTCCTACTTTCATTACTTAAATGTCTCAAGGTAAGAACTCTCAGTGTTGTCCATAAAACACCTGACGTAAACATAGGTACTTGTAACGCAAGGCATTTGATTTCTGTTTTGGTGTCAGTTAAGCCACAGTGGAATTAATGTGAACTAAATACTCTGTGCTGATCCCTTTATTGCTGACAGTCTTGTCTCTAAAACCCACTGTCACTGTGCATCTGTGAGTTAGGAAATTTTATTAAAACTTCTCAAAAGTAAGTTAAAGAGGACCCCTGGTGAAGTTCATAGGTGTCTTGAATGTGAACTTAATGAGAAATACGGTAACTTCCCACTGGTGCATTCTGAATTTGTGCATGTAAGGTAGTGTACTCTACCTGCAGCTTAGATGGGCCCTGCAATAGCTTATTCCGTAGTGAAATTACCTTGGAATTAGCAGACTTTTCCTTCTGAGCTACAGACATGCTGGATTACAAGGACGTAGTTGTTTCCCCATGCTTTGTGGGGTTTTTTCCCATCTGCAAATTCCTCAGTTATAACACTGTACAGTACTGCAACAGTGAGTAAAGAGTGGAAAATGCTTTGAGACCTAGAATGCATAGTCAGTAATGGAATTTAATGTGATAGTGAAGGATTCCCATTACAGACACAGTTAAGGGCATGATGTAGCCAAGTGCCAGTGCTCTTCAAAACAAAACCTCCACTGATTTCTAACTGCCGAAGGAGCAGCTACAAGTGCTGTGACTGGAACTCCTGATGAGTTCTGGTACCCTTTGCAGTGGGATTGAGAGAGGAATGAAGTGAGTCAGAAAGCTGGTAGGGGTAGAACAGAGCTGTGGAAGCGCTTGGGATGTGTACAGAGGGATGGGGATGGACAGGAAATGTGCTGTAATAGTTTATGTGTGACTGAGGTAGACATACAGAGGAAGAAAAATCCCTGACACTGAATATGTCCCATCAGCCCTGGTGGCTCCTGGGAGATAGCAAAAGCAGCTCAGTGGCACCTTACCCGTGTTCTGCACACCCTGTGCTGCCAAAGCACAGGAGCTACCAAGGAAAATGTGCTTTAAACTGGGGAAGCAAGTGTTTGAACATTTTCTGTGTCCTATCGTAAAATCTGATTCCCTGATACTGTTCCATATAGCCAGAGGCTTTCAGTGACACATCCCTTTCTCACAGTCCAAAGCCAAGGCGTTGTACCATCGTTGGATTATTGCTGGGTGAAATATCCAGCGGCCAGAGCCATCAGCCAGGTTAAGAGGAAAGCTTTTGACCCCTGTGTTGGTAACTGGGCAGCACCCTTGAACACCCTGATCAGATGTGCAGTTCCTGAGGCCCGGAGTGCTGCGTGTTCTTAGCTCTGGGAAGGAAGGAAGGCGACACATCAGATGCTTCACATACCAGTAACTTTTCTTTTTTCTACTCAGTCATGGAACTGTGGTGATGTTACCTTTTGAACTAAGTCAAGTCTTTATGCAGGAAAGCAGCAGAGTAGGAACAACAATCCCAAATCTTGGGAGTTGTTCTGGATGACAAAAAACTCAGTAATCTTGGATCATTAAGCTGTGGTAGGGTTCAGAGGGACTGTTTCAACAGAGAACTTTTTCCATGATGATGACTCAGTGTTCACTTCATCCTTGGAAAAAATGAAGTTCAACACTTTTAACTAATGCAGGTTTTTTCCCTTCTTGCAGACTGACACAGATGTAGTAGTACTCACCACAGGTGTCCTAGTGCTAATAACCATGTTGCCAATGATTCCTCAGTCTGGCAAACAGTACCTTCATGATTTCTTTGGTATCTTTGGGCGTCTCTCAGCCTGGTGCTTGCAGAATCCAGGTGAGATTTCAACTTTGTTGCATGCAGTTGTGGTTTAGCAGAGTCCCTGTGACTTGTATGCAGTTCTTTTGTGAGGCTCTTAATGGTCTGAGGTTATTTAAACACAGAAAATGACGTGTTAAGCCCACAAGCTGTTCTGTTCTTCAGTAGCATCGGGGAGTTCTTTGCTCAAAATGCAGAAGTCTCTTAGATTCTTCCATGTGGTGCTGTTACTACATGAAGTTTCACTGACCCAAAATGCTACCCTGATGACAGTGAAAAGCAGAGATTGATCTTACTGGATAGAGAAGGGAAAATGCTACCATTTGAGGCAGATATTTGGGAATTTGAGGTGCCCAGGTTAAACGGGGAGGGGAAGGAATCAACATATGTAAGAGCTTATTTTAATGTGCAGCTAATTAGTCATGAAAGTGTTGGTAAAACTGGTGTTCTCGTTTACAGCCTTGGCTCTGCTGAATTTGTTGAGAGGGGTCTGATATCTAACACTGGCAGTATCTGTGTGTGTGTCTCAGGGCTGAATGAACAAATGCTGTGTTAAGCACATAGAGATGCTATTTAGAGAGCAATTCTGCATTGCAAGTAGGATTGGAACTTTAAGATGGACAGTAAGATTCAAGTCTGTACTGATTGCTTTTTTGTGGATACAAACTTTTGGTTTTTACCTCTGAGGTAAAACAAACCTTAGTTTTCCTTTTTTAATCATCCTTACCAACTCTGGCTCGCTATCCAGAGGGGTTTTGGGTTTTAACTTGAATAAAAATGTGTGCTTTGGGAATGACAGGACACTGTTGTAGTTACTGGTCCATATCTTAATTTTTGTGTTTGCTGTCAGCTGATGAGTAACTGTTGCCTGTTTTCTGAGAAGACTTCACAGTTTGACTAGGGACTGTTTTTGTATCTCAGAAGGCTCATCCCAGCTAACATTTCAAATTTAAAAGTTCTTTTGCTTGCATTCTTAGAAGTTTTGTTCTTTCCTCCAATGTAATGAAAAAGATTTAACTACTTTTTCCAGGTCACGTGGCAGAGATTTACCTTGTCCATCTTCATGCCAGTGTTTATGCTCTCTTCCATCGTCTCTATGGAATGTATCCTTGCAATTTTGTCTCCTTTCTGCGTTCTCACTACAGTATGAAGGAAAACTTGGAGACCTTTGAAGAAGTAGTCAAGGTAAAATGCTGCTCATCTGTATATTATCTGACACAAGGAATCCTTAGCCATATAAAGGCAGGTATTTGCCAGTTAAATACCAGAAATGAGCCAATTTAGCTGAGGGCTGCTAAACAAAACAGATTAAAAATTGGACTAAAAACTCAGTTGGGAGCGAGATGAACTCTTGAAGCCGTGATGTGAATTAGCTTTTTCTGTTCAATGCAACATTCTGAATTATTTGGATCAGCGGTTTTCTCATCAGTTTTGTGCAACTCAGTGCAATCCAGAGGTGCTGTGCTGATAACACATCCCTCTTCTTGCTCTTCTCCCCCAGCCAATGATGGAACATGTGCGAATTCATCCAGAATTAGTGACTGGATCCAAGGACCATGAACTGGACCCACGAAGGTATATATATATGTTCACTCTGCTATTAGGAAAGGCTCTAAATGAGCAGCTTTCAGTGGGGTTATTGCAGCAAACCCTTTTCTGTGTCAGCAGCAGTGTGTGCCTGGGGTGTTTTGCCACCCAGATTCAGAGGCACACCAGGTGAACACGTGGACTTTCTTCATCCCAGCTTACAGCTGGATGAACAAGCAAAAGCTGTTGTGAAAGACCATTAACAGCAGTGTTGGGGTTCTAAATTCATTTTGTGTCTGGGATGGAATCTGTCTGCTACTAAACAATTGACTTTGTCTTATTTTTATGACTTAATGATCAAACATCCTCATAAAGTTCTAAGAGTTTGCTTATAATGAATAAAGTGAATCTACCAGGACATGCTTCATTGGCTTAAGGTTTGGGTCATACTCCTTTGGTTTGTTGAAGTATTTGGGACTTAAGTGTTTAAAATGGCTTCAGTGTGTCTTGTTTTGGTACCTAGATATTGGTTCATTTAACAGATCAGTTCTTTTAACAGGTATGTCTTAACATTATCAGCTGTATTAGATTTCTTTAGCAATAGGCTCATTTGCCTGCAGCAGCACCACTTGCTGCTTTTCTCTTGTCTCCACAGGCCCAGCCACTGAAGAGGAGAATTTGACTCTTGTTGCTGCACTGTAGTGCTCTTGCCCTGCTTTTCAGAGCCACTAGGAAAATCACTCCTAACTGGGAACCCATTGAATGTCACAATGCTCAGTTTGGCAGGGTGGAGGGTGGCACCACTAAGGAGCACAAAAATTGGCACCAAACTACCAGTGGAAGCCTCCTGATTTGGTATCTTGGACATAGAATATCTTACTTTCAAAAAGCAACTCAGGCTTTAATAGACAGCCTTCTGGGCTTGCTGTTCTTTACAGGGAACTTCCATCCCCTGAAAATATTGGGCAGATCTAATCTGGCTGCTTGATGTAGTGAGAAATAGTTTTTAGGATGAAGGAGGTAGTAATATGATATAAAACCCTCAAAAACATTCCCCAAACTTGGGAGGAAAATCACAAATCTGAAACTGGCATTGCAGACAGTGTTTGCTTAAATAATATAAGATTCCCTCACTGCTGGCATGTGTAAATTTTGACTACCAACATCTGAGTCTAGTTGAGCTGATTTCTACAGCTGCTGAAGCTCAGGATCAACCAAGTCTTCGTATGCTGTTCCTCCTTTCCAGAGTGCTCCATGGCAGACCTTTGTGGATCTCTGTGTCCAGGCTGTTTGTCTCCTCTTTGAGACCCCCTCTTACAAGTCATCTGGTTGCAATTTCTGTGTGGTGCCTTGTTCCAGTTTGGCTGGGAGCGTGCAAAGCTGTCTGGAACAAATGAGCCAATTCCTACAAGCCAATTCCTCCTATGTCCAGGAACTCTTGTTTTTAGCAATCATTGACTAACTTACTCTTTTGGATCCAAAAACTGTCTGCAGGTGGAAAAGACTAGAAACTCATGATGTTGTGATAGAATGTGCCAAAATCTCCCTGGACCCTGCAGAAGCCTCGTATGAAGATGGTTATTACTCTGTGTCTCGGAAACTCTGCACAAGCTTAAAACATCATCAAACTGACCCCAGTGCCAGCTCTTACATTGACACACAGAGCAGCTATGGTAAGACCTGTCTGATGGCTAATCAATACTCAATTGCTGGAGGAAAACTGGCCCTAGAGCAAAAAAAAAAAAATCTTACTGATTTATCCCACTTAAAGTCTGATTCTTAAGCACTAGAAAATAAACCATCATTAAAAAGAAGAAAGATATAGATATGTGTTTTGTACATGTTCATAAAGTTGCTTTTCCACTGCCTCTTCCTTCCCTGCCTTCACCATCCCAAAAAAACCAAACCAACCTAAAAAATAAAGCTGTAGTATGTAATGTGTTCAATAGATACTTTTTTAAGCTGGAAGAAAAGTCTCTTGTTTGCTAGCTACAAATGTCTGTGTTGAATGGGTTTGAAATGCTTTGGTTAAAAGCGTTTAAATCCTAGCCAGAAAAACCATGGAGTTGTATTTGATGTGTTAGATACTTTTAAATTTTAATTCTCTTTTTTTTTTTTAAACTTTCAGGGACTTCTACCCCGTACTCCACTCCTCGGCTAACACTATCACAAATGCCAGGGCAGCTACCTCAGATCCTGAGCCCACAGTCCTCGAGGCTGTCAACTGAGCCACAGCAGGTAAAGCAGAAGATGAAGCACAGCAACCTTTCACACTTTGCACTTTTATAGTTTCTCATGACAGCGTTAAAAATCCACATTTCTGAGAAGTGCTGTGAATTCTCCAGTGCTTTTTGTACGTTTCAGGTTTAATCCCCACTTGATTTCCCGGGTGAGAACCTGGATTCGGGTGCTTCTTGTGTTCCTTTTCTGAGCTCTGATGTGTGTTTTATTGCTGTGTGTCACAGGTCACCATCTGGAGCCCTTCTGCAGTGTGTGGTATGACCACCCCACCCACCTCCCCTGGAGTTGTCCCATCAGAGTCATCCCAGTCCGCATCACAACCCTACAGCAAAGCTTTCGGCACCTCTGGTACGTGCTGAATTTTGGAATTAGGCTTTCGAGGTTTATCGTAATGGAAATTCTGGCTGTAAATTTTACTGTCAGCCTCTTAAATGGGAATGCCACACCATGCCATTTGATAGGCTTGAGTTGTGCCTCCTGGGAGCTCAGTACCTCCTCATTTAGAGCACTGCTGGTGCAAACACTGAGAGGGGAGATGCAAGAATTCAGTGCCAAAGTCTGAAGCAGCCTCTTGGAAACTGTGCACTTTTATATTGATAAACAGTGGAAAGAGATTTAAGTAAATGGTTGAGATAGTGTTTAAACATAAAATTCTTCACATAAAATAAAATCAGCTGAAAGGAGGAAGGGGGAGCCTGCTGAGAAAACTTGTGCTCCTTTTCAGCAGGGGGGAAAGGAACACCTTTGGGAACACCAGCCACATCTCCTCCTCCACCCTGCACTTCAGATGACTTTGTGCATGTTTCACTCCCTTCAGCTGCTGCCACGCCTCCTAAAAAGGTATTACAAAATTCTTCTGCCAAACTAATCTGGTTTTTTTTTCATTGACTTGCCTTACATGCAGTGACCATAACTGAGAAAGAAAAATCAGAGTGACAGGTTTATAAAAAATGCTGCATTTCGTTGCAAAAACTCATTTTCTTCTAAGTTTACACAACTATTGCCACTTCCAGTTGCACAGTTTTCAGACTTCCTACAAGGGTTTGCTGTTTAAGCCATCTGTTTGCAGTAAATTTCTTTCTCTAAAACTGTCCAAGAGGTTTATTTCCAAAAATACCTAATCCAAATCATGTATTTCGGGTTTGTTTTGTTTTTCAGGAGGACAAACCAGATCCTGGGAGGCCTTTACTGTACCGACAGCAAAATGTCATAAACAGCGATAAATCATTGGGTAAACTCCACTTTCCTCTCCCCATTACTTGTTGTAAACAAATTCAATTTTATTGACACATTTTCCAATTCCCAAACATGTTTCCACACGTTTTTTATTCCTTCCCCCCGCCCCCCCCCGCCCCTAGTTCTTTGTAGTTCCTACCTTAACAGTGATTCAACTTAAAACCTTGTGATACTTTTTTGTTTCATTTTAACCATTCACCTTCAGGAAATAGCTTGCAGATTTTTTTTTTACCTGGCTCTCATGCATTCTTATGCATGTTTAAATATACAGGTCTACACTGAAGGCTGAAAAAGGATACTTATTTTTTATAAATGCTGATTCTTTGAGGATGAATTTTTTTAATTAGAAGCAGCAAGTTGTATGTGAAGTCTTACTTCAGCAAGTTTTATGTCACGTGTCTGGATCAAACTGTAAGGATAGATATGATGCTCCCTTTTAAAGGCTTTTGGAAAAACTTTGTTTCCAACCTACAATTATATTGCTGTACTTGAACTTTTTTTTAAAGTCCTGTGGAATATTGAAATCAGCAGTGGATGGTTGAGGAACTCAACTTTTAATAGGTAAATCTAGATTCCATTTTCCATTCTCTGTCATCTACATCTGTGACAGCTGTAGGAAGGGATTTTGGCACTGTATTTGAGACTTCTGTGCCGTGAATCTTTACTACCTTCAAAGGAGAGATGACAGTGAAATTTAAAGCTGGTGTTCCTTGGTGTAGTTGTGTAGGAACACAGAAATCTGAACTTTGTAAATTCCAAGTTAAGAACAGGCAAGGTTTTTCCCTGGGCTCCTGATCTGTGACTGAGCTGAGCATGAGATTTCTGTCCTGTGTGCTCTGGTGTGTATCCCCCTAGCAGCTCTCTCAGGGTTTTGATCAGTAGCCACATGTTGGCAAGTTTATATTACATCAGATTGCTAAAATTCCTTTATTCAGGCAAGTTCTGTGTCCTTGTGGAGCCAGAACAGAGGCTGAAGGGAAGTTAATGCGAGGGTGGAAGTACAGCCACGCTGCACATGAGCCACCTTTTGTATTCTAGTTACTTAAGGAGTTAAATTGCAAACAGCACATCTCCTTACAGAGGTTGTGCAATAGCAGATGCTAAGTTTACAAGATTACATTTTGGGATCAAGACTGACCTGTGACCGATCCACCTGGTTTCCACATGGAATGGAACAGGAGTCACGTAACTTCCTCCTTTGAAGAAACATCTGAAGGAGGGACAAGCTTATCCTAAGGACCTTGCAGCAGTAAAAGACCTGTTTTGTGCTGTGCTAAGACTGGAGAAAACAGCACCTGAACAACTAACTTTTTGGTTTTCCTTTCCTTTTTTTTCAGACATACCCAGTAGTAAAAGTTCAGTAACCTTAAGTGATCTTGCAGAGTTCTTGGGCGGTTTGTCGTTCGAAGACAGTGCTGAAAAGGACAGAGAGGAAGGTAATGCCCGTCACCCTTCCCCACATCTGGGCTAAGGAGATGTCTGTAATGCTGAAATACAAGCTGCATTCCCTCTCTCCTTCCCCCCTCTCCTCAGATGCAATATCTAAAGAGATCTCGGAGATCACGACGGATGCTGAACACATGGTGCCTAGAGGAGGGTTTGACTCCCCGTTTTACCGCACAAATGAAAGTCTGTCAGGCTCTCAGAAGAAAACCCACTCAGCCGTCTCCAGTGTGCAGGGACACAGCCAGACCTCTGAGCCTTTAACATCCTTGGACAAGCCTGGGCCTGAGAATGCACGGGAAACACCCAAACAAACGTTTACACCCATAGACAAGCCCTGTGGAGGCTCTGGGGAAAGCCCTGCCGGGAACAGGGAAGGAACCTCTGTGGAGACGAGTATCCTCACTCCCAGCCCATACAAAGTACCAGCACAGAAAAGGGTGGTGTTTGGGAGTGGGCAGCCTCCCCTCTATGAGCACCTCTTCGAGGTTGCATTACCAAAGACTGCCTACCTCTTTGTTGGCAAGAAGACTGAGGAGCTGCTAAAGAAAGCCAAGGGAACCCAGGAGGATGACTGTATGTCCTCGACTTCTCCCGTGGAAGTGCTGGACAGACTGATACAGCAAGGAGCAGATGCACACACTAAGGAGCTGAACAAGTAGGTGACTGAAAATACTACTTTACAAACTTTCTTGTTACTCCTTTTTGTACTGGCTTAGTCTTAATGGCTGTGCCTGAAAAGCAGCTGCACAGTTCCTCCTCATTCTTTTTATACCAGCTGACCTTAATTGTACTTTTACTAGGCTATAAGCTCTTTTGAGGTGCACATTCTATTTTCAAGTGACTTGCAGAGTGCTTTTATATTTAAACTTAATGCTGCATTTTCATTTTTCAGACTGTCTCTGCCAAGCAAATCTGCTGACTGGACTCACTTTGGAGGTGAGGAAGTTTCTCATGTGTTTTGGCAATGTGTTCCTCTATTATTAGACTTGCTTAAACAATAACCTGCGTACCTGTGTTTCTTATAACTAATGCTGCAAAAAGATGGTGCCCTCCATGAATTCATGGTTTATCTGCTTAGCAGATAGACAGCTGTGTTCCAGTGAGATGAGCTGCTATTTTTCATCTTTGAAAACTGCAAACTGCCCTCCCCACAATTCTAGACGCTTCTATTTTTGACCATTTCAGACCTGCCGGGCTTCAGAGTGGTGCTGATCATCCAACACTTCCTTCCAGCTCTTCACTACTAGCTGAATCTAAAAATTATGGTTGTTTTTCTTGCTGCTTCACTTATGTGTCTGTCATAGTTTTGTGCTCTTGGGCTTCTGTGGTGATGGTGAGCTTGGCTTTTTTTCCTGACTAAGAGGAGGAATCCATTTGAAGCACACACACGTGTTGCTTTGGGGAAAAATGTTTACAATTTCAAGTTTGTGTCAGAGGTCAAAAAGAGCGGATGGATTTTTAAATCTTATTTTTCGCTGCAGAAAACACTTCCCATGTGTGGAACCAGGGCCAGGGTAGTTCAGTAAGCTCTTCTGTGTCCCAATCCAGGTTCTCCCCCTTCAGATGAGATTCACACCCTGCGGAACCAACTGCTTTTGCTGCACAACCAGCTGCTGTACGAGCGCTTCAAGAGGCAGCAACACGCCCTGCGGAACCGCCGGCTCCTGAGGAAAGTCATCAAAGCTACAGCTCTGGAGGAGCACAACGCTGCTATGGTGAGCAGGGGCCCAGCTCTAGCGCTGCTGGAAACACACTGATGCTTAACAAGTGTTGATTGGTCTGGCCAATTAGAAGCCTCATTTCTCACCTTGCTGAAGTCAGTGTTTTTGGAATGACTCGTGCGCTGTCATTAAAGGCAGCAGTTTCTAGTTGACTTCAGGCAGCTGAATCAGTGGCTGCCTTCATGCTTGACCCCTGCCAGCATTTGCCTATGGATAATGTTAAAGGATTCCCTGGTAGTGGAGCAGTTGTTCAATGCCTGGCACAAGGCACCTCATTCCATATTTAAAGTATCGTCTCCAATCGAGGAATAATAGCAAAGACTGAAAACTCCAGTGTTCTTTTCCAGAGGTGTTCACCGTGATAGAATCCAAAGTTATAAGTGCATTGAAGGATGTCTCATTACAGATTTAGGTGTATTTCACTCTGTATTTTCATACTATAGCTAATTCCGTCAACAGTTTCACCTTCTGGGGATTCACTACAAGAGCCAAAAATAGACTTCCACATAGGTTTTGGAAGATGAACTGTTGTTTCAGCTGTGAAGCCTAAGTTCCCACTGAAAGCATGGGGGCAGTGGAAAAATATGTTATTGTTCCTTGTGCCTTTGGATGTGGCTGTGAGTTTTCAGCTTATCCACTCTTACCACCATTTCATCTCCTTTTCAGCCAAAACCAAACCAAACCCCCAAAGCCTTAAGAACATGCTCTATATAAAAGTGTTCTGTGTGTGGAAAAGTGTTTGCCTGCCCTGCTGGTAATGGACAGCTTTGCTTGGCTGGGGCTTTAGGACAGGTGTCCTAACTCGTAATCGGGTGCCTTGTCTGATGCTTCATGTGGGATTCTTAACAGAAAGATCAGCTGAAACTACAGGAAAAGGAAATCCAGGCCTTGAAACTCAGTCTGCAGAAAGAACAGGCAAGGTACCACCAGTTTCAGGAGGAACATGATAATATAGTGGCTCAGCTTCACAGCCAGATCAGACAGCTGCAGCACGACCGGGAGGAATTCTACAACCAGAGCCAGGAATTGCAGGTATGAAGCATGAAAGAAATTGTTGTCTACTTACTGGTTTTAAAAATAACCTTCTTAATAACAAGGCATGAAATATCTGAGAGAAAACTGCACATTTCTGTTAGAGGTATTGTCTTAATTCACAGTAGGGCAGTGCATAATTGGAAGTGCTTGGCTTAGTCATCGTGCTTTTATAGTTGTTTTGTCCTGTCTTTAGTTTGGAAATAGGAAAAGGCCGTGTCCTGCTGGTTTGGGGGCTTTCACAAGGGCTCAGTAGAGCTGGATTTCCAGTGCTGGGGGTTACAGCTTTCCAGCCCTGGGCCCTTGCTGTCTTTGGTGAAGTTTTAGAACCCTGAGTAATGTTTTTGTCACTTGAACAGACCAAGCTGGAAGACTGCAGGAATATGATAGCAGATCTGAGGTTAGAATTGAAGAAGGCCAACAACAAGGTGTGTCACACTGAATTGCTGCTTAGCCAAGTTTCTCAAAAGGTAAGAAAAGCCGGTGTTGCCAGAGTCCCTTTGTGTCCCTGTTTATTTTTTGTCTGATAATTTTCATCAGGTGCTTTTTCTTTCTTGTTCTGAAAGAAGCCTGTGCTTAGTTCTTTAGAGTCTGATATTAATTGCACAAAAACAAGACAAAAAAATGTGTTTTGGTGAAGAAACTCCGAACTCAGTTCAAGGCCTTCTGAGTCTTGTCATTTTGGCTGCTTTTTTTTTCCACAGCAGGAATTTTCAGGTCGAGCATTATGAACCTGTATTAAATCTTGACATCTTGGAGATCTTATGTCAGAAGTTGAATGGAAATTAGAAGTTCTCTATGAAAACTAATTTATTTAACACTATTTATGCACATTTGGTTCTAGTCTTTGTGTCTCTCCTTTGTAAAAATCCCCTGTGAACACAGTGCCTGTCAGCTGTGACTCTCCTGCTGAACCATCCATCCCGATGTTGGATCCTGTTCCCTTTCTCTTTCCAGCTTTCCAACAGCGAGTCAGTGCAACAGCAGATGGAGTTCTTGAACAGGCAGCTGCTGGTTCTTGGGGAGGTCAACGAGCTGTACCTGGAGCAGCTGCAGCACAAGCACACAGACACTACAAAGGTATTGCAGAGCTGCAGGGGAGGACTTTTGGGGAGGCTGCACTTGAGGGCGTCACCCAGCATTTCCCAGCCTTGGGTTCAGAAGGAAACGCCTCATAACTCAACAGATAGCTTTGTTCTGAAATGGATTTTCAGGGATTTGATTTTGTATTTGATCTGGTCAGGTATTTGTGTGCGCTGTAGGTTTAAGGAATATCTTCAGTGCCCCTTCTGAAAGCTAAAAAGGGGTGGTCGGGGTACTCCTGAAGTCAGTTTTAGCTACTTGATATAAATTCTTAGCAATTTTTTTTCCAAGATTTTACTGTGCTTGTAATGTAATTGACAGCAGATTGTTGGTAAAGGAATGTAGGGCAATAGTGCCAGAATTTGGAGAAAGATCTTAACCAGGATTTTACTGGTTTTCGTGAGGTGCTGCTTTAAAACAAACATCTTAGTCTTCTCACTCACTCATTTTCCTATTAAAAGTTAGTAGTAGCTTCACTAAAACTTCTGTGGTTCATATGGTTTTACTTCCTGACTTCAGAGAAACCTTTTTTTAATTAGAAGCAAGTAAATTACACAACAATATAACTGTTTCTGCGTGAGAGAAGGTAATTAAAGAAGGTGAATAATAAGCCAAAAAAAGGCTTTTACTGCTGTTTAATGAATGTCATGTTGCAAAAATGGATTTATAATGGAGTTTGTCTATTCTAATCCAGGGCAGAACTGGCAAGTTTGCTTTGATGAAAAGAGCTTTTCATAAGGAACATTAATGTGCTAATAAATTCCAGTGATGTGTATTTATTTTAATAGTGTACATCCTCAGCATAGCCAGTTTTCTATATCTGTTTTTAGAAATGCTGCTTTTATTCTACCCTCCTTTAAAATGTGCCTATTTATAACATCAGAAACATGTCTGAACACCAGTAAAAATAACACACTATCAAATTATGCTTTAACATTGTGTTGTTTGCTTCGAGGAGGTTGAAATGTTGCACGCTGCCTTTCGGAAAGAACTGGAGAAAGCGAAGTCGTGTGTTCAACAGCAAAGCCAAAGGCTTGATGCTTCCCAGAAAAGGATCGCTGAACTGGAATCTCAGCTTGCAAAAAAGGACCACCTCTTCCTGGAGCAAAAGAAATACCTGGAAGATGTCAAAATCCAAGCAAGGTAGGGCCTTCCTGTGTAACATTTTAGCTGCTCTTTCTCATGTGCGTTATCGTAGTTGAGGCAGACCCTGGAGACATTGGACATTTTGGTTTCTTTTTCTGTTCAGAGGTCAGCTGCAAGCAGTAGAAAGTAGGTACAAGGCCCAGAAAAGAATCACACAGGCATTTGAGCTGGAGATCTTGGATCTGTTTGGCCGTCTGGAGAAGAGCAGCCTACTGAAGAAACTTGAAGATGATAAAACAGAAGCAGCTGAAGCAGCAGAAGAAAGGTAAGGGTGGTCATGTAAAATAGGCAGGACTCATGACAGTTGGTATCTGTGTGGAATTCCTAGCACTTTGGATGCATCACCTCAAAATATTCCTGTTGCTCCACCTTTTAGAGATGGAATCTGTTTCAGGACTCTGCCCAAGCTACAGGGAGTCCTTGACAACACTGGAAGTGCTGATGAAGTACTTCTCAAATAGCTGAACTGTTACTCAAATTTGAGAGAAACCTCACTTTAATCTACAAATTGTTATGCTGTTGTTCAGTGTTTGTTTTTACATCTGCCTGCCCAAAGCATCTGGGTAGTGCTGTACTTCCCTTCAGATTGTACCTTCTTCCCTACACCAAACTCTGCCCCAGCATCAGGGTAATCCCTTGCACTGCCAGCTTGTGGTGATCACTGTGCTTGGTCAGGTAAAGGAAAGATCTCCAGTCCAAGGAAGATGTCTAGGTCTCTTCCTTTGCTGTAACAGATCAGGATCCAATTGCATTCAGCTGTGGGATTATTGTTTTGGACTTTGAGCATTGGATGTTGCAAAGCTGAGCATGTGACACTTCTGGTTACCCTGTGTCACTCCTGCTTTTGCCACGGAACTATGAAAGGAAACCTGTTGAAGTATATATTCAGTAACAGAAATGGAAAGTGATCAAAGTAACCTGCCTTGACCAGTGTTTCCCTCTCCATTATTTAGTTACTGTGATTTCCTTGACACTGTATCCTCTCCTTCCCAAACAGGGTGGATTGTGGTAATGAAGATACAGTGGCAGGAAACAGTGAAGAAACCATTGGTAGAAATGGAGAGACCAAACCTCCCAGCACTCGAGGCAGCAGTAGCAGTAAGGGTGGCAGCAGCAGCGAGCTCTCCACCCCAGAGAAACCCCAGAACCAGAGGCTGAGCAGTCGCTGGGAGGCATCCGTGTTGCTGGAGCCCTCGTCCACTGTCCCTCTGACTGTAGGTTCACTCCCCAGCTCCAAGAGCTTCCTTGGAATGAAGGCACGAGAATTATTTCGCAACAAGAGCGAGAGCCAGTGTGATGAGGAGGGTGTGACCATCAACAGGCTGTCTGATGCTCTAAAGACTGAACTATGTAAAGATCCAAGCATGGAGTCGAAGGCCCCTCCGAGCCCCGATAACCTCAGCCTCTCGCCCAAGCTCCAGGAAAGCAGTGTTGGACAGCTTCATATCATGGACTACAATGAAACTCATCATGACCACAGTTAAAGAGGAAGATAGTCAATCAGTGTTATTTTCATATTCTTGGCATAGAACAGGAGGCGTGAGTGCAAGTTTAACTAAAAGCTTTTATGTTTCTTTGGTCTGAGCAGTGGCTCATGCAGCGGAGCGGGATCGATGGCCAGGAACGGAAGGAGGCTGCTGAACGAATGCAAAGTGGATTTTTGGGTCTGGAATTGAAATGCCCAGCCTAACTCTTGCTTCTTTCTCCAATTCAGCCCTTAGCAGCGTGTACTAATTTGAAGGGACAACTGGTAGCATTTGCAAGTATTTTTGCCCTTTCTCCCTGTCCCCAGTTGAGTGGCTGCGTTTATGAACTTGAGTGCAATATGAGGCCAAATTAACATTTGTGAGTCTACTCTGAATGCTTTGTATTTCCTTGCAAGCTTCCAATTTAGAGCAGTTGGTTGTGCTGCCTGTCCAGGTGACTTCGGTTCCTTTCACCCTGGAAAGAAGCAGCACCAGAATTTCCAGTGCATTCATCTAAGGGTCTCTGTTTTGCCTGTCCATTGTCCCACATCCCTCAGCCTTCATTAAGTTGGAGTCTGATTGAATACCCAAATGTTTAAAGATACTGTACCTCTGCAAAATGATTCATTCACCCTAATTCATGATCATTGTTTATATTGTCCTTAACATTTCCTGGAAAAGTTACGTTTGAACAGACAAAAAGGAACTGGAGCTTGTAATGCAGAAGAGACCGTAAATGCTGAAGACTTGTTAAAACACTAGCTTCTGATCTTCTTGGTATTTTAAGTGTTTGCCTGACAGACTGTTACTGACCTCAGACTGGTTCGTATGGGAATGCAGTTGGGGTGGGAGAAGAGGGAAAAGGAAGCTTTACTCAAGTAGGGAGAGCACGCAGAACCTGGATGTAGGATTGCAAGCTTATGAAGATCTGCAGAGGAGGATTTGTTTCTCTAATCAGGGAAATGTGCTGCCTGACCCTCCTTCACAGTTCTGCTCTTTGTTTCTGGTCTGAGGAAGACCACCGTGTTTTGAGTCCAAGCAATTGGCTTCATTCTTCCTGGGAATACGTTCAGAATATGGTTTCCTTTGAGTGCTCTTCTGCTCAGGCTGCAGAACATTTTTCAGCTCAGCAATGTCAGTTTGGCTCTAGGTCTCTCCCCTTCACCCTCATCCTGCTTCCTTAGAAGGCAAAGCTGAGAAGGAATCCTGCTCAAACTGGGAATCAGAATCCTGGCGTGAAGCCTTTTGGTGTTAATCAAGTCAATGATGAGCCTTCTGTGAAGGAGGATTTTGGGATCAGGGCTTGTCAGTGGTCAGACTCAATCTCCTTCGAGACAGAGCAGAGCCTGCTGTTAGGAAGGCAGAGTTCTTGTTCTAAATGTTGGATGTGTCTGGGGCCGGGTGTGCTCGGACACATCGGGATTCACCGTTACCCTCACACGTGGCCTCTCCTCTGAAACAGTCTGTGAGTGGCAGCTGCTGTTGGAGAATTGCCTCACATAGAAATCAAGTCCAAGAACACTTGCATTTGTAGTTCAAATCCCTTCTTAACCCTGATAGGAACGAGGCTGTCAAAGCAGCTGGCGCTGTGCTGGCCTGCTCCTGACAGGACTTTCCCCACCCCGTTTTCCGCTTCTTCCGTAACACCCAGGGTCTAAATACATTTCTGCCTGTCTTAAATTATTTTCCATGTCCTTTGGGTTGGTCAGTCGGAGCCCTGAGAGTAGAGGTTGAACTTCAGTGGTTGTGTCCAAGCTTGACTCTGCATGGAATAGAGAGTAGAGAGTTGGTTGTAAGTGACAGACTGGTTTTGTCGACATGTCTTTAGGCTTTCTCAGACTTAGTGGTAGCAAACGTGGTAGCGTGTGTTTCGGGAAGATTTGGAGGTTTCCTGCCCCTTTCCCCACCAGATCCCAGCCCCAGGAGGGAACGGTTTGCACATTGTCCTGGTGGGCTGGGATGCTGGACAAGCTCATTCCCTATCCTGCCCTGCCCAGCCCGGGAGTGTATCCGGCGTTCCGAGGAGAGGTGGGTTTTGTGTTGGTTACAAAAACGCCCTGGCAGTGACTCAAGCTCATTGATAAGGTGGCTTTATTCTTCTTTTAAACAGGATTTTAGCACCAGGATAGTAAAGGAAACCACTTTCGGTTTGTTTATGGACCACAAAGATTATGGAGGAACAAAAATTTTTGCAATTATTTCTTTTTTTTTTTTCTTTTTTTTCTTTTTGTAAGTCGAAAAATCGTGGATCTGCTGTATGTAGTTAACTTGCAGTTTGTTTGAAGGGGTCCCATCAGTGAAGTGGAAACAGATTTTTTTAACTGACTGCTTTTAGTTAAATCTAAAATTGCTGTCTTTGTCAAGTTAATCTGTTCCCTGCCTCGCTCTTTGTAAGCATGTTAAACAATCCACATTAAATGCCATAAATATGAAAAACGAGGAAATGGTACAATCGTAAGCTAAAGAGAACTTAAACCAAAAGGAGGTTTTGCTGTCCTTATTAGAATGTTCTAAAATGTCAAGGCAGTTGCTTGTGTTTAACTGTGAACAAATAAAATGTATTGTTTTGCACTACTCTGTGTTAAATTCCCTGCAAGCCGACCTTTTTGGGACCAAAACATGCGGAAACGAGTTCAGTGTCCAAACATCTTCCCAGTTGTGACAGTCCAGAGCAGGTCAGTGCTGCTGCTCCTTTGCACAGGATTCATCATTAGAAGCTCATTTTTCTGCATGGAGCCAAAGCCTTTTTAATTCTGTGGCAAACAAACTCACCAACAAAGTGCCAATCTAATCCATAAATCAACTGCAGACAGTTGAGTGCTGCAGATCTGCTTGGGAGCTTTCTGCTTTCCTGCAGGCCAGAGACTGCACAGTGATTAGAGAAATTAATAGCTGGAAATGTCAAAGCCTTGTTTGCAAAGCTGGGGCTGCTGTCGGAAGCTGGCTCTGTCCCTGGCTGTGCTTTTCCCTGCTCAAGACCCACAGTGCACACAGGAGGACACTTCCTCAGACCGAGGGGAATTTTGGGACCATTTTGCTGGTAGGTCCAGGTTGTTTTCTTGTTTTGTTTTGTGGGTTTGTTTTTTTTTTCAGACTGGCACCTTTCTCACTGGTTTGGGGTGTTTTTTTTTATGTGTGGGTTGTTTGTTGGTTTTTTTGCTCGAAGCAGTTTAGAAATCCATACATGGACCTCAGCATTCCAGTTAAGGACTGAGGATAATTCTTAAAAATGAGCAACACATGCAAGGGGATGGTGCAAGTGACCCATTGTTAGTAACTTCAGTAACAGTGCATATGGAGAATTTTATATAGAAGTTACCATAACCATCAACTTGGAGTTAAACGATACAGAAGGTTATTTTATGCCCCCAGCACTGGGGTGAGTTCTACAGCGTGGGGTGATTGAAATGAAAAAGCACAAAGTGCATTTGACTTGCTCTTACCTGAAGTCCATTAATAAGCCTGGCACTGCAAAGCTGCGTTTGCCAGTGTAAAAAAAAAAAAAAGAAAAAGATTAAAATGACCCGCAGGAGTATATTCAGTAGGGTACAAAAAGAGAAGAATAAAGTACCTTCCTCACTAAAGCCAAGTAGTACCTTTAGTAGTTTGTAACGTAGCTAATAAACACACAGGAGACATTAGGGAAGGAAATACTTCAGATTCAGGAAGTTCAATTATGTTTGCTGATTGATCCTGATTTACTGGAACCACTTCAGCTGCTGGCACAATGGCGGATTTTAAAAGTGGTTATGAAATAGTTTGTGAAATCACAGGAGCTGAGTTATTTTGTTCATACACAGGAGCTTTGCAAATGAAGCTGAGGGAGCATTCACCTGGGCTTTACTTGTCAGACAAGACTTTATTCTAAACAATTCTGACTGATGGTTGTCATGATTTTGGCGTTTGTGAGCTTTACGTGGCTAAAACCTTTTTTTCCCTAAAGGCCTCTTCCCTCCAAGTGCTCCCTCCAGCTTTGGACTCTGCTCTTTGCTGTCTGCCAGATGCTATTCCTGGTTTCTCCCAAGCCGCCTGTGCTCGGTGCCCCGAGGGAATTCAGGACTCCCAGGAAAACAGCTCTCCTGCCTGCAGGGTGTTTATGACGTGCGAGCTGACGGAGCAGGGTGCTGGTGACAGGGAACAGCCGATGGCTCTTCTGAAATTACAGCTCCCTGTGACGGGAGCAGCGGCCCCGCAGTGCCCTCAGGGCTGGGGAGACCCCCGGGAATGCTGCATCCGAGGGCTGCAAACCTGCAACCAGTGTTAAGAAGCCCCCGTGGATTCAGGACTGGGGAGACAGGATTGTTGGAGCTGTTGAAAAATCAAACAGTGATGTGAGGCGGCCGCTAGAGGCCCTGCCAAGCCCATCCCTTCATCCTGCATCGGTTCATCCTGCATCCAAGCCCATCCCATCCTCCGGTGGCATCGCTGGGATGCTGTTTCTTCTCTCCCTTGCATCGCCCCTTCTCCTTCCCTCAAGGGGCCACCACCATTCCCAACGCTTGATCCGAGCTCCTCGAGGTCTGAGCTCTGCCCCGTCCTCTCCACACCTGAGACGCTGGAACCAGATATTTAACTGGGAATATTTTGTCACAGAATGGTTTGGGCTGGAAGGGACCTTTAAAGGCCATCCAGTCCAACCCCCCTGCAGGGAGCAGGGACACCTCCCACTAGACCAGGTTCCTCAGGTAGACAAAAGCCTGATTTGACCCCTGGCTGAATCAAGGGGAGCACAGAGGTAATTCATAGCCTCCAGCTGCCAGGATTCTGTTGAGATAATCTATTTCCAGCCCATATCTCTATTTCAGTCTTTGAACAAAAAAAATGGAATTTATTTCCTGGACTAACTGACAGATCTGTAGGAAAGTCAGTCTGGTGCCCTGCCTGGTTTCTCAGTGTGTATCTTGCAATTTTATGCTCACAGAGGCTAAAGTAAAACTTTATTGCACTTTTGTGTTTGGCATTTACATCCTGTTTATGTAAATTCTTCAAACAGCTTGATTTGTAGTAGAGAAAAACAATTCTTGCTGTATCTTTTTGTCTTTTGAAGTGTCCATCCACTCTGGAAGAGGAGAACTTGTATGGAAATTAAGTAATTTGTCTAGATGTTTTTGTGAGACTTAACTTTGCAGTCTTCCAACAGATTCTGGTCTTGTCATTATCAAACCTCAGACTGCAAGTTTTATGCACTCATTTTTCTGCTTGGGTCTTAAAATTTTGGCTGCATGACACTGACTGAAAGGATAAGGCCAGGCTAGAAATTATTATTATTGAAATTTGGGAACTGGTTCATGTGTGTATCACCTTATTATGTGTGTATGAATCTTATTATTAAGATTTGGGAGCTGTTTCTTGTGTGTATCACTTTGGTCAAGTGCAAAATAACAACTGCGCTGGGGTTTGAGCAGCGGTGGTGGGCTGGGTGTGGTAGGAACTGCTCTGCCCAGCCATTTGTGCTGTGCTCATCCGTGGAAGCTCAAAGCGACCTACAACCTGGAGGATAATTTTGGTCTCATCAGAGCCTGTGCGTGTTCAAATTTAAACTATAGGACAGGGCCAGGAAGGTTGGAAACAAGATCTGGCAGCAGCATCTCTCGTGTCCCTGACACTTGTCAGCCTTCAGTCCACAGCCTGGGCTTGTTCTGAAAAACTTTCCGAGGCAGCAACTGTCACTGGACACTTGTCTGCAACATGAAACACAGCAGGGCAGCTGCCAGCAACTGGGATTTTTCAGCCTGAAGCTGCCTCAGCACCAGGGCTCTCAAGCGCAGCCGGAGAGGGTGACGGTGACATTCCACTGGCCGCGGCCCCAGGAGTGCCCGGGAGTCTCTTTGTGACCCTTTGTTACTGTTTGGAGTCCACCAAGGGTCAGTTCAGTTGGATCATGTCTCCCTAAAAATAGGCTTCTATTTCAGAGGGGATGGATGCACTGCAGTACCAGTGGATGGGGATAGGGAAAAAGTGCAAAAGAAAGTGGGGTTATGTGAGGAATAAAAATGCTCCTGAAAATACTTCCCATTTCCCTCGAGTTCTCGTTCCTCCTTGTGCTCCCTCCTCTGTATTAATTCTCCCTTCTTTTTTAGCTGCTTGTTGCCAGAGACTGGTCATCTTAAGGCAGAAGCTTTCTCATAATTTTAGCAAACTGAGCCAGGTATGCAAAGGGAAATTGTTTATTCAGGAGCATCTTCCACCAGGAAGCAAAGAGCAGGAGGTAATTTGCCTGCAGGAGGGGAAAAGAGCAGTGAGATACAGGGCAGACACTGCACCACTGAGATCTTCAGTTTGTAGTTAACAGTGCTTGATTAAAAGCACCCCAAAAACCTCTGTCAGCTCCAGAGAATGGGGCTCTGCTGACCCTCCCAGAGCAGGCTGGAATGAGAGATGCTTCCAGCACTGGGATAAACTGTGCTAGAGTTGCCAAGGGCTGGTATGAAAGCTGGTATGAAAACATATTTCACATGTTTTAATGAACTGAGCCTCCTGACATCCTTGAGAGCCAGACAAGCTGGGTTCTCATCTTGAAAAAGGGAAACCACAGACAGTTTAACTTGCAATTTGAAAAGGAACCATCTGAATGTGGCCACAGCTTTCACCCTCTCTGCTCCTATGAATCCCATGGGCTGAAAATGACTTTCACTTTTGCAGAGGCCTGAGGAGCACGGGGGTGTTTTGTTCAAGTTTGGATATTGTCAGTACACACAAAATAAGGGCAAAATGAACTCTGCTCTCCTTTGCATATCTGACTGTGAAAGCAAAGGAGTCAGACAGGTCAAGGGGAGATGTTCTGTGGTGTAGAACCTGCAGGAAAGGTGCAGCAGAGCACAGCTGGAGCACACTGACCTCTGTGGCCATATACAGGAGACACATCTGTGTCCTGTACACACGGATCCTGTGGTCCAGATAACCAAACAATTTGAGTGAGGGTGAGGGAATTTTTGGGACAAGTCTAAATCTCAAAGACGTGTCTGAATCCATAATAACAGGCCTTTGCTGCTCTGGGTCATGTCCTTCAGACACGCAGGTTCTTCACCCCGCTGGCTGTGGCGAGTGAGGGGATGTTCCTCAGAAAGTGTAAAATCCCATTTCAAGTAGCTTGTCCAAGGTTCATGTCTGAGGGATTACAACCTGATGACTCTTGACTATTCCCTGCTCCCACTGCAGTGCTGGTCCCAGGGACCAGCTGTAGCTACAGCTACTTCTGTCAGGATATGACTCTGAGGAGGAGAGTGGAAATATCAGCAAGGGAGAGTGTGTGTGTCTGTCCCAGGCTGGCTGGCAGGGCAACTCTTCAGGAAGTGGACTCAGGGCAGATCTCTAGTATGCATTTCACTGTCTTTAATCAGCCAGCTGATTAAAGGTGGTAAGCAGAAGGTGTGATCCTTTAATAGGGGTGTTTGCCCGGTGGCCTCCAGGGAGCTTTTTGTTTCGGACGTTGATTTTCAAGCAGGTACTTCTGGAAATCCTTTTCCTGCAATTGCACAGTATTTTTGTTACTAACAGACCTGTGAGCTGCAAAGTGCACAGAAGATGGTTTTTGGGAAGTGGGTGCCTCCTTCTTGGAGATGGCACGTCCGTGACTCACTTGATGCAGCAGGTGCCTTTTAGTGTAGGTTACCCACTCCTTCAGGTGGTCTATAACGATGGGAATGAGGCTCACCACACCTCCATAAGTATTCCTTGCTTCTTCAAAGCTCAGGTAATTCACAACACCGTGGGGGTATCTGTGGGACAGAAGGAAACAATTGGCAGAGGAACCCTGGGAGCCCACAGGTCCCCCCTGGAGCCCCACCCTGGGAAGAGCAGGATTGCAGAGCCAGCCATTTCCGAAACCCAGAAAAGCATGGATGGAATTGCATGTGGAGGAATGATGAATGAACACACCCAACCCCCTTTCTGTGAAGGGAGGCTGGCCATGTTTTCCCAACAGCAACCTGGGCAGCACCTTCTACCCTCACCACAGCTGGGAAGGTGTTGTGAGAGAAATGGGGGGAAGTCCAGCGGGAGTGTGCAGTGCCAGTCTCCTAGCACCAAGAGAGGACTCCCAGAGGCTGAGCTGAAGGAAACACCTACGTGGCTCTGATGGCACTGAGGTCGTTGCTGTCGTTCAGGAGCACTTTGCACCTCTCCAAAAGGCCGTTGGTCACCTGGTCCCCAGGATGCACCGTTTCCAGCTTCTGGCAGAGGTTGCGGAGGTCGTTGCAGATGGAGATGAACATGTTGAGGATGCGCCTGTCGGTGGCACTGATGCAGTGGTGGTCCTTGTAGACCTGCACCTGTCCATGGGGGGGAAACAGAGGTAAATCAGATGTTAAATTGCATCTTGCTTCTGCTGCAAAGTTGCTCAGGTCAGTGATGAGGAGCTGTTTTCTCTGGTGGCCCTGCAGGTGTGAGGCGCTGTGGGATGTTTGTTTGTCGTTCCTAGTGACTGAGGAAGGCTGGGGTGAGGGAGCTCTTTGTGAGTCTTCCTCGCTTCTGGAAGAAGTGTAGGAGTACCACAGCATCAAAGGAACAGGCTGAGTGTGAGTGGGATCTGTCTGCTCCCTCTGCTTGGGCAGAGCAGGGTGGGAAGTGAGAGCAGCAACCAACCAGCGACTTCTGGTTTGGGGTGGTGTGTCTGCATCCTTCCTTCTTCATGGTTCTCTCTGTGGCACTGTGAACTGCAAACCCAACCCATTTAACCTAAACCACCCTCCCCAACCTGTTAGAGCAATGCTGTTCCCTGCTTGCCTTGAGCAATTGTGTCACTCACAGTAAGGGGCATTGCATGAGGAAATGTTATGCCAAGGGGTTAAGTATCTTCTCCAAAGAAATGACAGGTGCTTCAGAATGTACAATTCTGAGCGGCTGGTTGGCAGCCAGAGCTGGACTCCAACACCTCCAGTGCTTTCTGTAAGATTCCAGGAAGGAAGTAGCTGTTCCAACACGGGTACAGTCGCTGCATGCAGAAAAGCCATGGAATGTGCTTGGCCTAATTCTCAGCAGGCTTGTAAGAAAAATAAAAAATGGCTCCCGAGGGTCCATTTCCACTACAGGTTCCTCCTCCCACACTGTTTGCTGAGTGTGTTGTCCTTGTGAGTGGCAGGATTTTTTACGGCTGCTGTGAGCAGAAATAGTCCTAATGAGAGTATCATTTTAGCCTGGAATGTTCACAGATGGGATAAGAGGAATTGTTGTTGGCCACATCAACAACAGGGAGTTAATGCACCTGAGTGAGCAGGACAGGGACAGGACTACAGGAACCACTTGCAAGGTCCTGACCAGAGCCAGGCTCAGCAGGTAGGGACTCCCTGAGGGGTTTGAGGCTCTGGCTGGAGCAATGACTGACGAGCTGGTCCCACAAAACCACTTGTGCCCTAATCCATGTAGAAATCTTCAAGAAGCTGTTGCTATTTGTGTGACTGTGGTGTGCACTTCCACCTTTCCACCTTCCTGTGCTCCCCTATTCTCTCTAAGGAACGTCATCACACTGAAAACGCTGCCACAAAAAGCTTTGAGGGGGCGGAAATTTAGCCATGTTCAAGTGCAATATCATTTTTTCTGCAGTTTCCATGCAAAGAAAACTGGCAGTCAAGTCAGCTGTAGGCTGAGACCGCACATATTTCTGTGCTTGTTGCTTTTGTTCTTGTGCCCTCCCATGACAAATTAAAAACACAGAGAATGGCAGTGGGTAAGACGGGTGCCTGCTTTCGTCACCAGGGAAGATTTTTGGTAGCAGTTCAGTTCCTGCTCAAATACATGCTGCACCAACTGCTCCCTGTTTTTCCTGGTAATCTGCTCTTTTCCCTTTCCCATCCTCTCCCCCTGGGATGGGGTGGCTGGACCCCCAGGGCTGCAGTTCCCAGGCTGCTGTGTCACAGAGGATGCTGTGGATCCCTGTAGTTCTGAGGTCACACCCAGAGGTTTCACCCCCCACCACAAGCAGCCCTTCCACCTCTGCCAAGAAGTGGAGTCCAGGCTTGCTCAGTACCACTGGAATATTGGCACTTTTATAATGTTATACATCGCAATGCCTATTTTTTGGGGGGGAAAAATGGCTCAGTGTTATGCCTGTCCCAATCCTCTTCCATGCAATGAGCAAAGCCCTTATGTTAGAGAGAGGCAGCCCTTAGAAAACACAACCAGCTCCTTCTGTGTCCTAATAACAGCCTGGCCTTCACTCTGCCTTTGGCATCCACCTGGGTTTTGTGCCTGGGTTCTGCTGCCTCAAATCCACAATTCTGATTTTATTCGGATTTTTTCTCCCCCC